>JASAMY010003500.1:0-85435 GCA_030248085.1 Paralinhomoeus sp. GSCO2_6
CCGTTCACTACGGTATCATTTTAGGTGCACTTTACCCGCGTAACAACAAACACAGTGTAGAGGGTGGCGCATCCTCGATTTCCGCTGTTTGTCAGCGAATCAGGAACGGCCGCGTGCGCCCGCCCCTCCGCCCAACAGCTGCACAGCAGCAGCCAAAAGCCATTCCAAAAGTTTGATGCCGTCGTTATCGTGGGCCAACATGCAAGCGCCTCCTGCGGAGGAGCATGCTGGGCTACGTGGAGTCTCTGACCGCGGACCCCTCGTACCACACGGCCAGTTGCTGCTGCTCACCTACACGCTGGCGTGTTGCACAGGTCACTGCGCAATTTTAGTAGCTGTAGTAGTCGGTTTTTGATCACACAACACACAAGAAAGCACGCGTTTTTTTCTTCAAGTAGAAAACGTCACCGGCGTCACTGGCTGAAAAGGCCCGTGGAAATGGCGTCAGAGCTTTCCAGGGTTGAATTCGAGGCTGCGCGTTCGAGGGCTTGTTGCCCTCGTCGTCGACGGACATTTTCCGCGCTGGGAATCGTCCAGCATGTACCAACTGGCACAATGCGCGCGGAAGAGCGAACGTTTGCTGCTGTGTAGTCTTCGCGCGCTACAATGGCCGCCCCGAACCGGCCACCGAACGGCCCATTTTGTCGAGTGACCGTGGGTCAACCAAAGCCAGCGCCCTCTCTCCACCGTGCAGGTTTCGATCGAGCCGGCCGGCGAACTGCTCACAGAACCCTTTCACCAAGCCTGGAACAAAGACAAAATGGACTATCCCACCCCAGTCCGGAACCGACCTTTGCTGTATACATGTTGTTGTTGGTTACAATTTGGCTCACCTGAACACGAACAAGTCCACAGGATCGGACAGTATACCTGCCAGCCATCCTCCAAAAGAACGCTGCTGATCTCCTGGGTCCTTCCCTGGCCCGCCTGTTCAACCGCTCACTCAGGGAGGTGGCTGCCCCAGCCTTTGGCAGGAAACCATACTCAGCCCCATCCCCAAGATCACCATCCTCACCATCTATGCCTATAGGTACGTAGTTGACCGCGCGATGCGCCACCCCCCCCCCCCCCCCCCCCCGCAGTGTGTACAAACAAGCATGCACGCTGCTTGACGTGGATCCATAGGTAGGTCGACTTCCAACCGCGCTCGATAACATCTCTGTGTGGGACGACGCAGCGTCATCCTATCCGTTGCGATTGCTTGCACGTTTGCTGGAATTGGTGCAGGCAAGTGTTTCCTTCTTGCCACGACCAAGTGCTCGGCTGAAGACGGCAAGTAGAAAATGACACTGCCACTGGACTGCACCGTCTGCGGCTCGGAGCAGGGTTCAAAGGAGCAGCTGGAGGCGCACCTCTCATCGGAGCACCTCGAGTGGTTCCCCTTCCAGTGCCGCAGCTGCGAGCACGTCCGCCTCGCCACGCGCTCCATGCTCCACCGCCACTACCTCAAGGCGCATCCAGGACAGGATAGCCTGGTAAGCTGGCTGCAGCAAATTTGCGCACCTTTACGCTCGGACACAAACTGATCAAACATTTCTGTAGTTCACCTACAACAACAACCCGACCAAGGAGTCGCAACTGACTCGCTGGCTGCTGCAAGCCAGCCAGCCAGCAGCTGTCAAGAAGGAATTTCCAGTTGAAACCCATGCGGCGGTCCCGGATGACAGTGCTTGCAGCAGCCCTCTTCAAGCGGTCCCGCATCCCTCAGCCCAGCAGCCCTCTTCTGTCACAAAGCAAGTCAGGGTGGATCTGGGCGGCTCCAAATTCGTGAGCCGCACGGATTCTCCAAAGATCTTTGCGGCTGCGCGGCGGCACCCGCAGACCGAAAGTGACGCAGCCCAGCAGCTTGAAGCCGAAACCGTGCGTGGCACCTCCTCCAAAACCCTAGGCGCCCAAGCTGAAGAGGGTGCGACTGCAGGTTGGCCATTCAGAGTTGTCGCGGATTGTGCTGTAGTGTACGTACTCAATGCGCCTCTTGGTTATAGCCAGAGAAGAAGCGGAGCAGAGAGGCGGCAGTGAGAAATTCTGTCGGCCGTGCCAGAAGCCGGTCGCCAGTGGCTACCTGCACGTGCACGCGCTCGTCCACGCGTCTCGCGACCTGGGCATGCACTTGTACACGTGCACCGCGTGCGGAAAAGGCGCTTACGTGGACCAAGAGGCGCGCAGGCATCGCAAACGTCGTCATGGTCAGTGTTGCGGGGGTCGTGCGTGACACACGCACGCACATAAATGAGTTTGTAGGCGGCCGCGAAGGAGCGGCCTCCATTTACACCAATGACAGCGTCGCGTTTCGGTCGACAGTGGAGAGTCTCCGACGCTTTCTATTCTTCAAGCAGAGCATGGGAGACGAAGCTCTCTTTGAAGCCTTCAAACCGGTTTCGAGAAAACGAGACGGTTTGTGTTTTTTTTCACACCATGTACAGTATTGATCGAGTTGATTGAGTCGTTGATTCTGTATCATTTATTCAACCTCGCTGTGTCTGGAGAGGTGTGGGGGCATTTGGAACGTAAGAGCACCAGGTTCTGACAACCTGATTTTTTATTTCTGACCGATTTTTCACTGTTTTACAAATTTCGGAAGGGTACCAAATTTCGGACACTGACAGCCAGCAGCACATGTTAAAGTCTTCACACATCTCCATCATTCCTACAGATGTGACGTAAACTTATGTGGTAATAGTATGTTGATTTTGCTGACAGCAAATTGCTGTAAATCCTTTTATGAGGCATGCTGCTTGAATGTCTTGTATGTCCGACAGTGCTCTAACGTGCCCATTTGCAATTTACAGCAGTGAGCGTTTCGGAAAACGAATTGTAGCGTTTACATAAAACAAACAAAACCAACGATACTACGACGAACGACAAAGATGCAACGGAAGATACAACGAAATCGAAAGGTGAACAAATGCAGTGCATCTTACCTATCGTAAACCCTATAATTAGCCCCTCCGGCTCTAATAGTTTTATTCGAGCCGTAGGAGGGTGTAAAATTATAGAAGGGGGGAGGCTAATTATAGGGCTTACGGTATGGTTTTTTACAGTGCCACCCAAATTTTGAAAAGTGCCACACGCTTATTGCACCACAGATTCTCGCGGGTCCAATTCTCGACGAAACCTTGACGAGTGTCACCTACGTACGTGCAGTTCAAGTTTTAGGTCAATTTCTTGTCGTTTGCTCGAGTTTGTATTTAAGATTGAAATGTGGCACTCAACAAAAAAAAAACGCTGCACATACACTGCATGCATACTACAGAGGAAGCAAGCGGGTCGGTGATCGCGGCCGTTTTAGGTTCTCACTGCACAAAGTGCCAAAGAGGCGTAGCGGAAAAGCAGCGCTCGCGACACGCCTGGACTCACTTTATGCGGGACAATGCCATCCATACGGCTCGCTGCCGCTTGTGCGACGAGCGCTTTCTCAGTTGGGACCGGATGCGCAGGCACCTCAATTCCCAGCACGGGATCAAACGTGCGACACTTTCGGGATTTTCGTGACACGTTGGGCGAGACTGAACAGCCCGTGACGTTGCTTTTTAGACGTCAACCAGACGAAGCACTACGACAAGCTGCCTATCGGCGAAGAGACGATGAAGGAGTTTAAACAGTTTCAATATCAACTGTTCGAGTGATCGCTTGCGTCGCGCTGCTCGGTTGGTTGTGTTCAGTTGAATTTTGGCTCGGACCGTATCGACAGGAATCGTCAGTAAGCGAGCGATCAAGTACGCTAAAAGAATTGGCGTGTCCGAATTCGTAGCTACTTATTTTCCGAAGCACTCTACTTACTCACATGTTTTGACATCTTACACCATCACTGAAACAAAACGCTCCATCCTGTACTTGCTTGTTGTCGCGAGCGCGCGCGGAGAGTGGCAGAAAATTTCACTGCAGTGTGAGTTATGCGGCGCACTAAGCAGAACCACCCACCCACCAGAGTCAACGGAGGTGTGTTCACGCAACTGATTTCTGTCTGAAAACTATTGCAGTTACTTGGTGCCCTTGTTGACAGTCTCGAAATCATTGACGATGGCAATGGCGCTTTCCAGAGTCAGCGGCGCCCAGGCTGCCATCAGCAATCGGTGCCGCAGAGATTCCTGGTTCAGCCCGCTGACGATGCGGTCTCGCCGCATCTCGTCGAGCATGGAGCCAAAGTCGCACTGGGCGCCGAGTCGCTGCACCTCGGCCAAATAGCTCGTCGCGGACTCGTCTGGCCGCTGCACGCGCCTGTAGAACTCGTAGCGCTTGAGAAGGACCGCGTGCTTTGGTTGGTAGTGCGCGGACAGGGCAGCCTGGAGGGCCAGCAACGTCCTCTTGCTCGCTTGACCATCGGTGGGCCGACGTTGGGCCGTTTTCCATCCAAAGTGAGGCCAGCAGAGGTAGCGTTCCACCACCAAGACGAGTGCCGCGCCGCCGCATCCCACGGACCAGACGAGAAAGATCCCGGCGACCCTGACGACATCCAGACGTCTGAACTTGGCCTGCGCGCTGGCGGGAGTGGCGGCGGCAGCGCAGCTCCACTGATGCTGCAGCTTGCGCAGTTCCTAGAGTGCTTGCCCTTAACGCTTTGTGCAAACTAGCGGCAGCCAAAGAGTGCGTTGCTTTTCAAGAGCTTTAAGAGCCAACCAGGTCAGCGCGCTCTCTCAACAGGACCATGGCCCTATCCAGTTCGGTCTTGAAAGGCAGCTGCTTGACCATGGGATATCCGACGGTTCCGAACATTCGTGGCTGCGGGATGGGCAAAATCTCGAGCTCGCAGAGCCGTCCAGCGTCTCGAGGGCCGAATTGATATCGTGGACCATGGCGTAGTGCACGTGGTCCGCATTCTCCAGAAGGTCCAGCGCCACTGCGCGCACGCTCGCAGGCTCCACTAGTTTGGGCGGATTCCGCTCAAATGCCAGTCGCAACGATCTGAATTCAGAATGATTGTTCGGCCAAACTAGGTACCTCAGGGCTTGCCCACTTGTAGAAGGAGCGGTTCGGGTCAAAGACCTGCTGGTAGAAGGCGTTGTCCAGGCTCGCGTCCACCATCGTCAGCCGACCACTGCTGACTCGTTTGGCCAACTCTTCCACCGACCGCACGGACGGGAAGTGGGGCACGAAAAGCAGACTGGTGAGCAGTCTGCCCTGGTACAGGCCCAGCAGCAGCAGGGCCAAGTAGGACATCAGGACCACATGCAGCCGATTTCTCGAGCCCATCCGTCCCGCGAGCCAGGTGATGGACAGTACCACCAACAGTGTGCAGGCCACCAGGACGGACAACTGCCACTCGAACACGCGCAGTGGGACGAGCGCTGTCTCGAACACGGTTGGCTCTGCAATTTTTTTTTGATTTTAACAAACCCTTTCCAACTGCAAAAAGGCAGACCAATCTGCCAGCTCACCGTGCTTGCGCCGCATGAAGGCGTAGTCGCCATTGTCGTCGAATAGCGGATAGGCAAAGTCGAAATAGGACAGTCTCTGTTGAACGCGCTCGTAACTGTAAATCGATATCACGTCCACAGAACCATTGGCCAAGTGGCCCAACAGACCTGCAGTGCAGAGAAATATGGAAAGTTTCTTCCTTGTGGTGGGCCATCTGTAATCGGGTTGTGGCAAGAAGGGGGGGGGGGAGAGTCAAGAATAATGGTTTGGGTTACTAGCATTTGTCTGTTCGCCCGGATTTAGGCACACAATTGCTGCCTGGATTTTGCTGGAATGAATCAGAGGAGAAAGGATAAGTTTCCAGCAGTGGCTCTCGAGCGATATTACTGCAATCTGCATGAAAGCCTACCATTCCATCGGTCCGTGAGCGGGTTCCATCTCCCGAACGAGTAGCCTTTGAGCGTCACCTTCTTCGCAGTGTAGGAGGCGTTGGCCAATTCCAGGGCCAATCCCAAAAGCCGCGCCCCGACGCCCACGTCCGGACAGGTCGGCGTCGGCGTTAGCGTCCTCTCGTCCGCGGCGCACCGACTCGCACCCGTCGAGTACGCTGCGACGCCCACGACGACGCCGGCAGCGGTGGCGTTGCTGCTGCCACCACTCATGGAAGCGGCTGCGGAATGCGACACACTGGAGTGAAATGCGACTTTTCTCAAAAATATCGAGCGACACCTGAGAGTCCGGCGAGCAAAACTAATCGAGCAAAACGGGGGCGCGGACTGGAAATGCGAGAGTACAATGTGTGTGCATACTGACGTGTGAGAGAAACAGAGCAATTGGGGTCTTCGACGCCGCAAACAAAATGGGGGTCAGGTGCAGTTTGCGGCCCCATCCCTGTAAAAGTGCACAGTAAGGGATGGCATGGGGCCGCTAGCTGGATCTGACCTTAGGCGAGCTTGTGAAGAAGTGGTACTGCGATGGGAAGGGCTCGATCCTAGGAGCTCAAAAGTTTGGGCGCTAGGGCATGACCACTGTGCCATGCGTGTTGGAGCACTCTTCTTTGAACACTTCTGATGAATGGAGCGCGTTGTAGCATCCAGGTGTCGCCGGCGACACTTGGACCAGTCGAAGTGTCGCCGCCGACACTTGGACCGGTCCAAGTGTGGCTCTACCTTTTTTCCGCCGTGGTCCGATCTAAGGTTTGAAAGACACTTGGACCGGTCCAAGTGTCGCCGGCAACACTTGGACCAGTCCAAGTGTCGCTCTACCTTTTTCCCGCCCTGGTCCGATCTAAGGTTCGAAAGACACCTGGACTGGTCCAGGTGTCGCCGGCGACACCTGGACCGGTCCAGGTGTCGCTCTAGCTTTTTCCCGCCCTGGTCCGATCTAAGGTTCGAAAGACACCTGGACTGGTCCAGGTGTCGCCGGCGACACTTGGACCGGTCCAGGTGTCGCTCTAGCTTTTTCCCGCCCTGGTCCGATCTAAGGTTCGAAAGACACCTGGACCGGTCCAGGTGTGGCCGGCGACACTTGGCCCGGTCCAGGTGTCGCCGGCGACACTTGGAGCGCTCCAAGTGTCGCTCTAGCTTTTTCCCGCCCTGGTCCGATCTAAGGTTCGAAAGACACCTGGACCCGTCCAGGTGTCGCCGGCGACACTTGGACCGGTCCAGGTGTCGCTCTAGCTTTTTCCCGCCCTGGTCCGATCTAAGGTTCGAAAGACACCTGGACCGGTCCAGGTGTCGCCGGCGACACTTGGACCGGTCCAGGTGTCGCCGGCGACACTTGGAGCGCTCCAAGTGTCGCTCTAGCTTTTTCCCGCCCTGGTCCGATCTAAGGTTCGAAAGACACCTGGACTGGTCCAGGTGTCGCCGGCGACACCTGGACCGGTCCAGGTGTCGCTCTAGCTTTTTCCCGCCCTGGTCCGATCTAAGGTTCGAAAGACACCTGGACCGGTCCAGGTGTCGCCGGCGACACTTGGACCGGTCCAGGTGTCGCCGGCGACACTTGGAGCGCTCCAAGTGTCGCTCTAGCTTTTTCCCGCCCTGGTCCGATCTAAGGTTCGAAAGACACCTGGACCGGTCCAGGTGTCGCCGGCGACACTTGGACCGGTCCAGGTGTCGCTCTAGCTTTTTCCCGCCCTGGTCCGATCTAAGGTTCGAAAGACACCTGGACCGGTCCAGGTGTCGCCGGCGACACTTGGACCGGTCCAGGTGTCGCCAGCGACACTTGGTGCGCGCCAAGTGTCGCTCCACCTATTTTCTCGCCCTGGTCTGATCTCAGGTTCGAACTACACCTGGCCCGGGCCTGGTGTCGCCGGCGACACTTGGACCGGTCCAGGTGTCGCTCTAGCTTTTTCCCGCCCTGGTCCTATATATGGTTCGAAAGACACCTGGACCGGTCCAGGTGTCGCCGGCGACACTTGGACCGGTCCAGGTGTCGCCAGCGACCCTTGGAGCGCTCCACGTGTCGCTCTACCTTTTTTCGCGCCCTGGTCCGATCTAAGGTTCGAAAGACACCTGGACCGGTCCAGGTGTCGCCGGCGACACTTGGACCGGTCCAGGTGTCACCGGCGACACTTGGACCGGTGCAAGTGTCGATCTACCTTTTTTCCGCCATGGTCCGATCTAAGGTTCGAAAGACACTTGGACCCATACCTGTAACCGGGAATTGGACCCGGGGGGGAGGGTTCGGGCACTTTCTGGGGGGGTGGTGGGGGGGGGGGGGGTGGAAAATCTGGAGGAGGGGGGGGTCTGGGAAAGGAAAAAAATAGGCACTTTTTGGTTGATTTTTAGTCAAAAATACACTGTAAAAACCCTAAAATAGGCACTTTTTAGTCAAAATACACTGTAAATAACCCAATATAGGTAATTTTTGGGCGATTTTTGCTCAAAAGCACCATACAAAACACATTACCATTTTCAGTTTCAAATTTCTGGGGGGGGTTGGGGGGGCGTGGGTAGGGTCAAAACCAGCAAGTGGGGGGAGGGAAACCCCCCCCCCCCCAAACCCCCCCCCCCCCTCAGTTACAGGTATGCTTGGACTGGTCCAGGTCAGTGGCGGCGCTACGTAGGGGCAGGGAGGGGCGGACTGCCCCCTGTAACTTCTGGACTGCCCCTGCAACTTTTTCCTCTCATTCGTGTGTGAGCGCGTGTGTTGTACTTGTGTGTGTATGTGCATAACAAAATGAAAACCTTTGGTTGGAGGACAGGTGAGCCAAACAAGATATTGGTGTACTGAAGCGGCAAGCCTGACTGCGCCTGTACAAAGGTTCTGCTATACAAACTTCTGTACAAACTGGCGAACAGTACACGAAATGGGATACGATACGGCGAGGTTCACGAAGACAGATTCATATGTACAAGGAACTCTCTGTTGTCGAATGGGCGAGGGTATTTATGTGCAGAGAGGGGAGGGGAGAGGGACGCTATCTCGGCGTCGTCCGCTTGTGCCGCGGGTGTCCAGTCCGGTCTTGCAGCGGCGCGCCGCCTCTGCTGCTTGTCGGCCGAGGGACGCCGCTTGGGCCGTAGGCAAGCCTTCAGAGCTTGCCGCGGCTGGATCAGAGGGCGCAGCTGCAGTCCGGTCGGCGGGAGCTTGGCTTCGCGGCGCTTGAGGGGTAGAAGCGACGCCTGGCTGCTGGAAGCCGGTCGGTGGGTGGCTGGCGTCCTTGAGAGAGTTCAGCGCCGCTGGAGTCCGGTGTTGGGGAGAGAAAGAGTGTTGGGAGTACGGTAGGTCGGCTGGTGGATGTCCTGTCGGACGTCAGTACACCTTCCCCCTTGGACGAGCTGTGTCCTCACAGCTGCAAGGTCTTCAGGGGTGTGGCCATCAGCAGAAACCAGGGACCCAGGGGAAAGATGAAGGAGAGAAATTAATTCTTCGATGACGAAATTCACTGTAGGTTGCCTAGTGTAGACTGAAGTTGTAGAATGTTCGTCGCTCGTTGCAGTCCATGCGTACAGTCAGTTGAGTCGAATTTGTAGATGGTCTTGAGGCGGATGCGGATGCACCAAGTACTGTGTCCTTCTCACAGTTTCAAGGTTTTAAGGGGTGTGGCCATCAGCAGAAGCCAGGGACCCAAGCGGGAAGACGGTGCTTGTGAAAGTTGATGCAGCTTGTAGGTGAGTACTGTAGGTCGTCGTGCCTTTTGTTGATGATGGCTGGAGTTGTGGCACGGTTCTCGTTGCAGCCCATGCCTATGTCTTGTGAGTTTGTAGAGTCGGGGCTTGAGGCGGAATGTGGAAATATGGCGGCAAGAGACTGCAGCACTATACAGTACCTACCCTATACTGTGTCTAGACTGGAACACATAAACGAGCATTGACAACAGGTGAAAGAAATCGACGTACAGTATGTGTGTACCTACCTACACCACACAAAACAAAGCTGAGCAACTCAAGCCTTACATAAGGTAACGACGCTTATGGTGAGAGAAAGAAGCCGCACGCACGGCGAAAACTACACTAAACGTGAGCACTACGGCATGCGCAAGTGAACAGGGCAACTGGTTGTTCAAAACATGAAACATCGAAGTGGGAAAGCAAGATGGCAAAAAACTCAAAAAAAAAAAAAAAACGTATGCAAACCAAATACAGTAATCGCATGAGTCAAACATATGCGCAAACTCTAGACAACGAAATGCAATCATGCGCAGCGCGACGAGTACACGCAGTAGGTACATACCGTATGTATGTAGGTAGGAGCAATAGCAGGATAACGATGCAGGGCTGAGCGCGCGAGAAGCGAACTATAGCACGCAGCTAGGCATGCGTAGTGAATACGCCGCGATTTGCGCTACTATGGCGTAATTTTTTTTTTTTTAATTAATTTTTTTTTTCTTGCCGACGATAGGAGGCGCCAGTAGCCGACATCTCGGCCATGATGGTCCACTCACAACAGGCTCAGCACAACAACCCAGAATGATTCATGGGCGCACCTGATAGTTCTTCTTTGACGCCAGTCTTCTGATTGTTAGGTGTTTTGACAGTTGTGGCAGCCAGCATGTTGGACACCTGTGCAAAGCAAAAACCAGAGCGTTTGGAAGTGGCGTGCGAGTCGCTTGTGCGTAGGCCTCCACACTTGCAGCGAATTCTCAGCATCGCCCTTCTCTGGGGTCTGGCTTGGATTCCACTTGTGTCAACAGTTGGCTGCGAGGCAGCGACTCTGCTGCATTGGACCATTGGACTGCCTTTTGTTCGAATGTGGCAGTGTCTATTTGGTTTGGAGGAGTTGGGCTGTGAAATTGGGCTGTACGATGACAGCGGCTGCCGGAAGAAGGGTTCCGGGGATAGGAACACCTGGGAACGGGTATAAGAATGCTGCAGCAAAGGAAGGGTTCTTGCCTGCGAGTCTGCACGACCAGCTGCGAAACTGAATGGAAAGACTCCACTGCAGCTCACCAGGCTCACCAAGAATGCGACGCACCCGGGAGCAGGACCAAAAGGGTAGTCAGTATCAATTGGGGCCCACTAAGCGCTATTCTTCAGCGCGTCCTCGCTCCAAAATCCGCTGGACGAGCCACTAGAGCGCATAGTGCTCGCCGAGCCTTCGGCGCCATTGCCCATTTCCTCCATTGTCATCAGATCTTATTGTGTGGTTGTTATTGTGCTGGTGCTTCAGCAATAAGCGTTCCAGAGGCTGGTCTAAACCTTGGCTCTGATGCGAGCGAAACGCTTGTCGATTCCGATGATTGCTGCTGTTGAATTCAGTTGCTCAAATCTGTCGAGTTTCCATCATTTGGTACACACAGTACAGTACAGTTTGTACACAAACGACAGTCAAACTTCCTACATTCAGCACAGCGCTCTGCAGATTTCTCTGTACACACGATCTGCAGAGCATGGTTCGTTTGTTCTGCCAATGTCATGTCTGCACAATTTTCGCGACGGTCAGTATGGACGACGATTTTCACAACGGTCACGATGGTCAGTACAGACATCCAATCGGAGTCGCTGACGTCAGCGACAGCCCGACCATTGGCAGGACCCTCCTGAGCTTGACTGCGTGGTAAGAAATCGCTGGAATTGTAATGGTTGTCACAATTGTCATGGCTTTCATGTCGACTGTCGCAATTGTTGTATTGGTGTTATGTGCCTGTGGTGTCAACGATGCTCCACTGGCCGGAAGCGGCCGGCCATGTGACGCCAACCAATCTCTCGGTCGAAACCGAG
The DNA here is from genome assembly GCA_030248085.1 of Paralinhomoeus sp. GSCO2_6. NCBI lineage: Eukaryota > Metazoa > Nematoda > Chromadorea > Monhysterida > Linhomoeidae > Paralinhomoeus > Paralinhomoeus sp. GSCO2_6. The sequence continues at coordinate 11,517 of JASAMY010003500.1, forward strand.
AGAGCGCTCATGGTAGGCGCGCCCACCCTTGTCTCGGAGGTCATCAGAGCGCGTCGCCGCTCCTCCCCTCCAGCCCACTGAATTCAGTTGTGAACTGGAAGGCGCACTGATCAACGGAGAGGTGGCAATCACCGACAAGGGTTTCCAGCAGTGTGTTGCAGCTGGCCCGCTCTCCGGTCCAAGGCGAAACGATGCGCCTATCAAAATTGACTACCCATTCAACTACCTTCTGGTAGGTCAAGTGCGTCTCCGGGCAGAGCATCGAGGATGGTCTTGCGATTTCTGGTCTCAAACGATTCAAGGTCGTAGCAGCAGATGGTACACTGGTGTTTGTGTCAAGCAAATCGTCACCGTACGCAATTTTGTCTAACTGCAGCAAGGTGTCTGCAAATGCGACTGTGTCGTCGTCACGGCGCTGGCATCGCTCTCCGAGCTGGCGCATCGCATCTGCGAGGTCGTCAGCCTGGCGATAGCGTGCGCGCGAACATTGTCAAGCAGCTGGCTGATGAGTTCGGAGGCCACGCCTGACACTCGACGGATCAGCAAATTTGCAAACGAATTGCGGTCAGCGCACTGCTCCAGGGCGAGACCGATATTGTGCAGTCATTGTCAATTGAGCATAGAACGATCGCCCTTGAACTCTGTGGAGTGTGTTGTCAATGTGCTGCTCTGTAGGTCGCTACCCTACGGGTGCAGCTCCCCCATTCTGTGGTTGCTGTGGATTGTGGACAGTCGTCGCCGTTAGGAGGCGGCTCGCTCATGCAACAATCGCCAGCGAACGCGGCTCAGCAATCGAAGCTGCTGGCGTCACGCTTCTGGGCACAGAGTCAAACAAGTGAACTCTGGTGCATGCTTGAGTGGGTCTCACGTTGCCGGGCACACAGGTCCCGCTGACGCACCGACCGACGAGTCAGATCTTCCCCACTTAGTGGGTCTCGATTGGGCGAAGGTATCCCACAGGGGAAGTTGTCCCACATAGATAGCGGAGATGGAGTCCCGCAGGGCACGGAAAGTATCCCACACGCGATGGAAGTTGTACCACACCGCGGGGCAGCGGGGTAGGTACATGTGTGCAGTGCGTATATGCGTGTCTTTTCGGCGCAGCGGGTGTGTGTGTGTGTGTGTGCAGTTAAGGCAAAGTCAACTTGTCCAACGGATTAATCGTCCAACGAGGGGCACACATGTAGCGCACGACTAAGGCAAAGTTCACTTGTCCACTTGTCCGCTGTTGGACGTCCTTCGCGAAATGAAACGCGCACATCTGAGCAACATGCCTAGTTACATCTGAGCACGCTGAAGACCCGCCCGTAGGCGTTGATGTCCTTGCCCGACATGTGTGCAGTTAAGGCGGAGACTGGTGAAGCGTCTGGAGGTCGGCTGGAGCAGCCAACCCAAGTTCGCAAAGTTGCGGTGAAATGTAGAACAGCAGCCGCTCCCCACGCTGAGGGTCCGTGGGGTCGGTGGTGGTCCGACCAGTCATTGTCAGCTGCAGATGCGGCGGCACTTTCGCCAGGTCCTTGATCAGGGGGTACTTGGCGCGGTAGGCCATTTGGTAGACTCGACGACGCTTCTCATATGACCCGACGAAGCCCCGTGCAGACAGCTGCGCGCGCGCGATCTCCCGCTGGATCACGTCGCGGTCCGACTGGACGACATCGGACTGAGCGACCGGGATGGGCTCACAGAAGTTCGCAGGGTTCTGGGGGTCGGAGAGGAAGCGACTGTCGGTGCCAACTTTCAAGCTGGGGATCTTGTCCTTGACTTGCTCCTGCCTCTGTCTTCTCGCGCAACGCTGGCACTCGTACAATGAGTACAAGTCGCGGCTCAGTTTCTGCAGTACTCGTGCACTGCGCGCCCGTCTGGTTGACGGACAACGAGGAGACGATTTCCATATTTCGTCACGCCAAATTCGGCTAACGGGAACTCCGACATGGCGTAACAACCGAAATGCGCCGACCGATGGGACGAACGAGCGGACGCGTCCAATTCAGTAGCTGCCGCCCCCCATTTGTGACGCATGTTTCGTGTGTGCATGCCATGTGTACGTCATTCGCAGTGCTATACGCAGCTTGCAATCGCAACATACGGTACGTGCGTTGCGCAGGGGGGGGGGGGGCGAGCGGTTCTTACTATCTGCGTCGGAGATCTGTGGGATACTTTCCGTCTAGCTGTGGGATAACTTCCAGAGTGGGATAACTTCCTAGATACCGCCCGCTGTGTGGGACACCTTCCCATAGTGGTGGGTCTCACGTTGCCGGGCACACAGGTCCCGCTGACGCGCCGATCAACTCTACGATCCTTCCCACAAACAGGTCTCACGTTGCCGGGCACACAGGTCCCGCTGACGCACCGACCGACGAGTCAGATCTTCCCCACTTTGTGGGTCTCACGTTGCCGGGCACACAGGTCCCGCTGACGCACCGATCAACTCTACGATCTTCCCTGTTTTATTTTTGAGCGATTGGTACAAGGCAGCGGCTTCACCAACAGCCGACGGATCTCAAACCGACAGTCCAAGCCCAGGAGGATCCTGCCTGACGCTCCAGAAACACTGTACTGAAGCGGCAAGCCTGACTGCGCCTGTACAAAGGTTCTGCTATACAAACTTCTGTACAAACTGGCGAACAGTACACGAAATGGGATACGATACGGCGAGGTTCACGAAGACAGATTCATATGTACAAGGAACTCTCTGTTGTCGAATGGGCGAGGGTATTTATGTGCAGAGAGGGGAGGGGAGAGGGACGCTATCTCGGCGTCGTCCGCTTGTGCCGCGGGTGTCCAGTCCGGTCTTGCAGCGGCGCGCCGCCTCTGCTGCTTGTCGGCCGAGGGACGCCGCTTGGGCCGTAGGCAAGCCTTCAGAGCTTGCCGCGGCTGGATCAGAGGGCGCAGCTGCAGTCCGGTCGGCGGGAGCTTGGCTTCGCGGCGCTTGAGGGGTAGAAGCGACGCCTGGCTGCTGGAAGCCGGTCGGTGGGTGGCTGGCGTCCTTGAGAGAGTTCAGCGCCGCTGGAGTCCGGTGTTGGGGAGAGAAAGAGTGTTGGGAGTACGGTAGGTCGGCTGGTGGATGTCCTGTCGGACGTCAGTACAATTGGGGCAGAGTCTTCTTCTCCTTCTTTCCTGAGGCCGGCTCCGGCGTCGTCCATGGGATCGGCCGACGTCGGAGCAGAGAGCGTCCGCGCTTGGGCGCTATAAACTCTCTATCAGCCGAAAAATAGATGAACGTTTCACCCCACAGAGACAGGTACGAGATCTGCCGTTGGGTGAAGATTGGGGTGGGCATTTGACTGCCCAGAAAGAGGTCCGTCAGCCAGGGAAACAGGAATAGCCTGCCGCCCAAGGATGGAAATTGGCTAGGCAGGCAGACAGCACGTTGCTCACCTAGTGTTAGGGTTAGTAGTCGGACGCCACCCCTTTCGGGGCCGCGTCCGCGGACGCCACCCCTTTCGGGGCCGCGTCCGTTGGGGCAGAGTCGCAAAAACATGGCTGAAGGAGAGCGCAACCCACTCAACGGCGCGATTCACCCATTCTGGCTGCGCGTAGATATAGGCGTTCGCTCTCATCATCGCACGCACTGCCCTCTCCCCAAAAGCGCAGACATGCAAAGCTTGACGGCTGTTGGGAATTTGCTGAGATTTTTTTGCTACAAGGTACCTACCTACACCTACCTACCCCTGTTGAAATTCGGACTCAAACTGGAAAGACGAGGGGCGAAGGGGCGTATGCAAATTATACTCAATTTCAATGCCAAAAAATGAAGAAAACGACGTTCAACAGCCAAATTTTCGCCTGCGGCGCAAGGTGTATGTAGAGGACAAAACTTTGGAACAGCGCTGATTTTTAACAAAAAAATTTTGATCCACGTTTTGACGCGTATGCCACAATTGAGCAGTGTCCTGAAAATCTGGGAATCATGGGCAAGATCTGGGATCAACTCTGTGCAGTTGCCCAGGAATAGGGTAAAAAATTTACCCTGTTAAGAAATTTAAAAAGACCCTAGTAGGGACGCAGCAGAGTAAAAAATTTGCCTGCGCACTGGGTTTTCTGAGAAGGCGATGTACATCTGTAGGTGTACGTATTTTGGGTCTTCATGTATCGACCGTTTATTCCCTCTTCTTTTCAAAAAGGTGCCTGCCTGCTGCGCCTACCTACGTGTGCCACTTTTTTAAACTGACATCAGGCACAGGTGGACGTGGACGGTTGCAAATAATAATCACCAGTGTCTTGCCCTCCCCGAAAATTTTCTGGACCCACTCTGGTTAATGCTGGCCTGTACAGCTCCAACTTTTCAAACTGCCCCCTGTAACTTTTGGACTGTCCCCCCTAACTTTGAATCCTGGCACCGCCACTGGTCCAGGTGTCGCCGGCGACACTTGGAAAGGCCGCCCGTAGGTGCGTGCATGGCCATCAGGTATGTGTGTGTGGAGTTAGGCTGGAAGGGGGCGGGGAGAGGATGCTGTGTAGGGGGGGGGGGGGCGGTAGGGGGCGTGGAATTTTGGAATTTTAAGCGTGCGTGCCCGCCGTTGGACGCGCGTGGGGGGGGGGGATAGGGGCCTGGAATGTTGGAATCTTCAGCGTGCATGCGCGCCTGTGAATCCGCGTGCACACACACACACACACACACACACACACACACACACACACACACACACACACACTGGACCGGTCCTGGGCCCGTATGCTGACAAAAAAATTAGAGCGCTCTAAATCTAATTATAGTGGGTTAGGACGATACGCCACTCGCCCGAAAATTTCAATTTTCTGCATGCTCACTTTTGTCGTCGACTCGAGGAAAGCGCTGAAAAATGGAGAAATCGTCGTCGAAAGACAGGAGCAGCAGGTGCGGGAGCGGCAGGTGCAGCAGCAGAAGGCCTCAGCGGGGTTATCCTCGACAGCGTACTGGCGATCAAGAGCAGTTCCTCTTTGGGTCCCGCATGGGAAGCTGTCGTCAGTCGGTTCAACGTCGACATCGCGTCGCGTCTGATCGGCGCTATTCTTTGGACGAGTGCAAGCGGAACTGGAGGTAAAGGCAGCACCGAGCCAGAAGAATGCTGTTGAGTGGGAGGTGTGTCATCAATTTTGAGCTTAAGCGTCTCGTTTTATTGCCGAACTTTGGACGTTTTGTAAGCTATTGCGACGTTGGGAAAGCGAGAAGACAGCTGGTGGCGCGCCGCCGACCCGCATGGACGGCGCCGAGTTGCGTATAGCCGAGAAACTCGGAAACTCCGTCAACTTCGGCGGCCTCGACGGCTGCGTCGGAATCGTCACCGCCGGCAGTCGGCGCGTCGACAGCGACGCACAGGCCGCTCTCTCTACTGCGTCGGCCGCCGCACCGACCACTTCATCGACGACTCGGTACTGCTAGCTGTCCTGTTTGATTTGTTTGTGAAAAGGTTGGGGGGGGGGATGAAGTGAGGGCCCACAAAAATTGGGCCAGAGGGAGGGTAAAATCGACAATTTTTCGAAAAGGGGTGTGGCCCAGTGGATTGACGTACAAATCGCGAGTTTTGGGATCGTTTTTTGTTCGTAACATATTTGGTGCAGCGCCACAAGCAAAACTTGTGTCGCTTTTACGCTAAAAAATTTAGCTATGGGAAATAGGGGGGGGGGGTTAGGTGCGAAATTATTTTGGGATAGGCAGGGTCTGCCAGGTGAGGGGTATTCCCCCCCCCCCCCCTCCCAGCGGCGCAGGTGGGATTTCTGCACTGACAGCTCCAAGATTTTCTGACGGGGTGGGGGGGGGGGGGTGAATTTTAATAGCATAGACCCCATGACTTTTAAAAGATAGGACGCACACGTTTTTTACGTTTTGGCCGGGTTTTGGCTCACAATAACACGCCGCAGACGAGAATGTTTCGTTCTCTTCTCTTCTTTTGTCTATGCGTTTGTTGTCCAAAATTAGGCGAAACTAGCTCTTGCTCCCCCCTCCCTACATGGTGCGTTAATCAGCGGGTAAAAATCCACCCGCTGCGAACCCTCTTCCAGGGCTTCTACTACGGCCCCCCCCCTCTTCCACAATGCCTGCCTTCCACCATGTATATCTGCCCCCCCCTTCCTCGTTGGCCACGGGGGGGGGGGGGTCCCCCTGGATCCGGCAGTGTATGTCCGGAATAGGTGCTGGGGGGGGGGGTTGTGAAGCCTTTCGGCGGTGACCACTAATCCAGCAACATTTAAACCACTGAACCCCTCCCTGATCGAGTGTATCAATACTCTTTGTTGTAGGGCGACGCGAGTCGTTGTGGTGTGGGACGCAGCTGGGGGCGGGCGACGCGACATGCGCTACGGTGTCAGCCGTTCCGCAGCCCAAGGCCTGCGTTCTACGTCTACGTCTACCGCTTTGGAGTGACGGCAACGAGAACGCGTTTCCACTGTTCCAATTTTCGCCTTTGAATGACTGCAAGAGACGAGTTTCTATGTGCGACTATCGATCACCTTTCGAACGTGATTTGGGCTTGCTACTGTTTGTGGTTGTGAAGGCTTGTCGAGATGTTTGTGAAATGACACCTCACAACTACCATGCTCATGCGTCTAAACATGCACTTACATTCGACCAAGGGGAGGGGAAGTCCACTGTCCCATACGCACGTTTCTTCAACATGTCACTCAAAAATGCTCAACAATTACTCTACATCCGTGACCCATGAGATAGATTGTCTCGTGGTCAAAAAGAACCGCTGGCACAGTTCCTCATCAGTCACTTTTTGTTTAATTCTCTAAATTCTTTCGCTTTGCATCCATAGAATGATGACAACCAACAAATTTCAAAGATGTGTTTCAAGTGTGCAAACAATTCTAGCGCAATCGGCATATTAGAGTGGGTAGGAGCACTCTAATTTTATGCGTGTGTGCCACTCTAATTCAAGTGCGTCGCTCTACTCTAATTCGAGTGGCTCACTCTAATTTTAATTCAAGTACCGTATACCACTCTAATTCTTACGTGCTGAAGGATACAAGTGGCGTATCGTTTGCCAACCCCGATTGAATTAGAGCGCTCTAATTTAATTCGAGTACCAATTGTTGTCAGCATACGGGCCCTGAGTGCATAAGGGGACCGGTCCAGGTGTCTTTCTAAACTTAGATCAGACCAGGGCGCGAAAAAAAGCTAGAGCAACACCTGGACTGGTCCAAGTGTCGCTGGCGACACCTGGACCGGTCCAGGTGTCGCCGGCGACACCTGGACTGGTCCAGGTGTCTTTCGAACCTTAGATCGGACCAGGGCGGGAAAAAGCTAGAGCGACACCTGGACCGTTCCAAGTGTCGCCGGCGACACCTGGACCGGTCCAGGTGTCTTTGAACCTTAGATCGGACCAGGGCGGGAAAAAGCTAGAGCGACACTTGGAGCGCTCCAAGTGTCGCCGGCGACACCTGGACCGGTCCAAGTGTCGCCGCCGACACCTGGACCCGCCCAGGTGACTTTCGACCCTTCGCACGGCCCCGGGCGGGAAAAAGCTAGAGCGACACCTGGACCGGTCCAAGTGGCGCCGGCGACACCTGGACCGGTCCAGGTGTCTTCAAACCTTAGATTGGACCAGGGTGGGAAAAAAGGTAGAGCGACACGTGGACCGGTCCAAGTGTCGCCGGCGACACCTGGACCGGTCCAAGTGTCGGTCGCAACAAAGATCCGAGCCGGGGGGGACAAAACGTAGAGCGACACCTGGGCCCGGCCAAGTGTCGCCGGCGAGACCTGGACCGGTCCAAGTGACGCCGGCGACACCTGGACTGGTCCAGGTGTCCTTCAAACCTTAGATCGGACCAGGGCGGGAAAAAAGGTAGAGCGACACTTGGACCAGTCCAAGTGTCGCCGGCGACACCTGGACCAGTCCAGGTGTCTTTAGAACCTTAGATCGGACCAGGGCGGGAAAAAAGGTAGAGAGACACCTGGAACGGTCCACGCGGCGCCGGCGACACCTGGCCCGGTCCAGGTGTCTTTCGAACCTTAGATCGGACCAGGGTGGGAAAAAAGGTAGAGCGACACTTGGATCGGTCCAAGTGTCGCCAGTGACACCTGGACCGGTCCAGGTGTCTTTTGAACCTTAGATCGGACCAGGGCGGGAAAAAAGGTAGAGCGACACATGGACCGGTCCAAATGTCGCTGGCGACACCTGGACCGGTCCAGGTGTCTTTCGAACCTTAGATCGGACCAGGGCAGGAAAAAAGGTAGAGCGACACCTGGACCGGTCCAAGTGTCACCGGCGACACCTGGACCGGTCCAGGTGTCTTTCGAACCTTAGACCGCACCAGGGCGGGAAAAAAGGTAGGCGACACCTGGACCGGACCAAGTGCCCCCGCCGACACCTGGACCGGTCCAGGTGTCTTTCGAACCTTAGATCGGACCAGGGCAGGAAAAAAGGTAGAGCGACACCTGGACCGGTCCAAGTGTCACCGGCGACACCTGGACCGGTCCAGGTGTCTTTCGAACCTTAGATCGGACCAGGGCGGGAAAAAAGTTAGAGCGACACTTGGATCGGTCCAAGTGTCGCCGGTGACACCTGGACCGGTCCAAGTGTCGCCGGCGACACCTGGACCGGTCCAGGTGTCTTTCGAACCTTAGATCGGTCCAGGGCAGGAAAAAAGGTAGAGTGACACCTGGACCGGTCCAAGTGTCGCCGGCGACACCTGGACCGGTCCAGGTGTGTTTCGAACCTTAGATCGGACCAGGGCGGGAAAAAAGGTAGGCGACACCTGGACCGGTCCCAGTGTCGCCGCCGACACCTGGACCGGGCCGGGTGTCTTTCGAACCTTAGATCGGACCAGGGCAGGAAAAAAGGTAGAGCGACACCTGGACCGGTCCAAGTGTCACCGGCGACACCTGGACCGGTCCAGGTGTCTTTCGAACCTTAGATCGGACCACGGCCGGAAAACAGGTACAGCGACCCTAGGATCGGTCCAAGTGTCGCCGGGGACACCGGGACCGGTCCAACTGTCGCCGGCGACACCTGGACCGGTCCAGGTGTCTTTCGAACCTTAGATCGGACCAGGGCGGGAAAAAAGGTAGAGCGACAGGTGGACCGGTCCAAGTGGCGCCGGCGACACCTGGACCGGTCCAGGTGTCTTTCGAACCTTAGATCGGACCAGGGCAGGAAAAAAGGTAGAGCGACACCTGGACCGGTCCAAGTGTCGCCGGCGACACCTGGACCGGCCCAGGTGACTTTCGAACCTTAGATCGGACCAGGGCGGGAAAAAAGGTCGAGCGACACCTGGCCCGGTCCAAGTGTCGCCGCCGACACCTGGACCGGTCCAGGTGTCTTTCGAACCTTAGATCGGACCAGGGCGGGAAAAAAGTAGAGCGACACCTGGACCGGTCCAGGTGTCGCCAGCGACACTTGGACCGGTCCAAAGGGTCGTTTCTGAAGAACATAGTTATTTTTTATGGGGCCGCGAACTTATCCTGAGTCCAAAATGGTGTCGTCGACACCTCTCGTCCAGTGGCCGTTGACGACGAGTCAATGACGTGCTTCGCCGCCCCCCGGTTGCTAGACTGACAGTTGTTTGTCAAGCTTCATTCGACAAGAAAGGCAATTAAGGAAAATTTTGCAGGTGGCTGCAAAAAAAGGAGAATATGTGACGCTCCTTTAGGCCCAGTTTGAAAAAACGCGGTATTAAAAGTAGCCACTTCATCAGATGATCAACTTCAGTTTGGACAAACCGTGTATAATCGAACCAAGCGCAGCAACACGTCACATATTCGGCGTTTGTTGTGCTCGCTTGGATCACTGGAAAGGCAGTCCAGGCTGCATGAGGACCGAGGCCTTTCATTCCTTGGACTCAGAGACGAGAGCGGGCCTTATCCTTGACTGGACGTCTACAGATGGCAGTTCCGTCCGTCCATAGGCACAGGCTAACAGAAGCGGAACAAAGATGAACGAGAATCGAAGATTGAATGTAGGGCATACAATGTACTTGGTACTCAAGATCGTGAATTGATGGTGCATATCACTTACTGTAAGGGCAAGCCACATATTAAAAATTTAAGATGGGCAGGGTAGCGAAATTATTTATGCAGAATCTTTGGCTGTGTGCCCTGTCCATCCATACGATGCCTAATGAATCGTCAGAGAATGCGCATCGTCAGAGAGATGAAAGAGTTTGTGAGGGTGGATTGATAGTGGTAGTGTTGTGGCTGTGTGCGATGGCTCGCACAACAAACGCCGAATATGTGACGTGTTGCTGCGCTTGGTTCGATTATACACGGTTTGTCCAAACTGAAGTTGATCATCTGATGAAGTGGCTACTTTTAATACCGCGTTTTTTCAAACTGGGCCTAAAGGAGCGTCACATATTCTCCTTTTTTTGCAGCCACCTGCAAAATTTTCCTTAATACAGTGTTTTTTCGTAAAAGAAAGATTAATCAAAAACTCACGCACGCACACACATACAAACTCACAGCAGCAGACCAGAACGGACGCATGCTCAGTGTTGCACCATAAAGCTTATGAAAAGCGTGTACCACTGTACACATTGTGCGTGCGTGCGTGCGTGCGTGTGTGCGTGCGTGCGTGCGTGCGTGCGTGCGTGCGTGCGTGCGTGCGTGCGTGCGTGCGTGCGTGCGTGCGTGCGTGCGTGCGTGCGTGCGTGCGTGCGTGCGTGCGCGCGCGCGCGTGCGTGCGGGTGTGCAGATGTGTCATTTTCATGTATCAGGGGCTGTAGCGAGCATTCGTCTATAAATATTTTTTCTAGCCCAAAAAATTACCAAAATTCTGGTAAAAGAACCTAGAAAAGAGACAAAAAATGTGGAATGGACTGGAGACACTGCAGTAAAGCAACGCTGATGGGTTTTCCAAGGGGACACGTGCAAAGGCACAGGCAGGCGTTACTGGGATTCGAACCAGCGACCTCTTGATTTAGGGAACATGGTAAAAAGAAAAATGTGCCCAGTAAACCATAGCTGTCATGTAGCAAGAGTCCCTCCGGCGATTTCATTTTTTGATGTGGAGCATAGATGCCTGCGAGGTTTCCGTCCAATTGATGCAGGCGCGAATGGGCGACGAACCAAGAAGCTTGTTATGTAGAGTGGGTCCTGCCATCTCCAAAAACTTCTCGGGAATGCACAAGCGTATGGAAGCGTGTTATGACTTAATCGATTCCCCCTTTGAATGCGCTTCTTTTGAGCTATCACGCGCCAGAATTCGTTCAGGAAATGAAAAATAATGCACGATCATAGTTCCAAATTTTGCCCAAAATGGGGGTGCGCCAAGAGGGTCGAGCTGCGAAACATGGAAATCGGAGCGCTCCCATTCTCGAAAGTGACCTATTCCAGGTCCAGACGAGTAACTTTCATCATTACAGCACAGCTGTATGACAAACGGTTGAAGCGCCTATAGCTGACAAACTTTTGGGACAAAACACCCAAAAAATGGCATTTCAAAGGGGGCCGACCGAGACATGGGCATAGGAGCGCTGCCATTTGTCGAAAGCAACCTATTCCAGGTCCGGACGATTAACTTTCGTCATTGCAGAACAGCTCTGCCACAAACGGTTGAAGCGCCTATAGCTGACAAAGTTTTTTTGGTCGAAATTTGCGAAATTTTGGTTGCCAATATCTCATTATGTGGTGAGAATTTCAAATGTCATGCAAGCGTCTTAGACTTTCTTTGTAAAGCTGTTTACGGAAATCAAATAACATTTGGGGGTTTACTCGGCTCTTTTTCGACTTTTACTCTTGTCGCATTTTGGCCAAAAAAAAACGACTATGTTCCAAAAAATTACTAAATCGGCCTTAACTCTAGATCTGTAGCACCTAGATAAATTTTTCTTGCGGTCACAAAGTTGCCATCATATACCGCGTGCTCATGCCAAGTTTTGTCCCAATCGACTGAGGCGTTCCAGAGCGGCGCCCCAAAAAGTGTGTGCAGAACAGGAAAAAAAAACACCACTTTTTCGGAACATTTTCGGAAGTTTCGTGTTAATACGCTCGAGTACTGAAACGCGGGACGGCTTATTCGATTCCGGTCTAGAAGGCGGTTCTTTTGAGCTATCATTCGCCACAGTCCGTTCAGGCAATCAAGAGTGATGAGCGACTGAAAATTCAAAAAGCCGCATTGCAGAAGTCGTCACATATTAGGGTTGTACGCTGCCGCGTACACCCTGATTCTGTGGTGCATAACATCGCCTTTTCAAGACCAGTATTAAATTGCGCGCCTACCGTATATTCTCGTTTCGCACGGAGTTGGGACACTGCCACAATGCAAATTTGAGATTCGGTTTTATAAATAGTCCGAAAACCAAACCGAAAATTGGCAGACAAGACAAACAAGTTGTTGAGTGGAAGGTGAATGCTTCTTTCAAGAATGGCTAAGGCGTACGCATCGGACTTTGTCACCTTTCTCAACAAGGCGGTCACGCCCTATCACGGTTTGTTCTGTTCACAAATTAATTATTTGTTTTATTAATATGAGAAATTCCGAATTTTTTTAGCGGTCGCCGAATGCATCAATCTTCTCAAGTCGGCGGGCTTCCAAGAGCTCAAGGAGGCCGACCAGTGGCGCATTGTTCCCAACGGAAAGGTTGTTTTAGTGATTTTAAATTTGAAAAAAAAAAAATTTAAATTTTCGACATTTTAGTACTATTTGACGAGGAACAACACGTGTCTGTACGCGATGGCCATCGGGGGCCAATTCGAGCCGGGAAACGGGTTCAGCATCGTCGCCGCCCACACTGACAGTCCCGTCTTAAAGGTTTAATTTGGTTTAATTTCGATTAATCTGGAAAAATATATACCTGACGACTGAAAAAATATGATTCATCCAAAACTATTTGTCCCGTCTCAATTTCGGCTCCCAATTTCGATGCGCTGATAGGCTACGTCTAGAAACTGCTGTGTTACAGCCCAGACTTCAAAACGTTGAGATTAGACATTTTCAAACTGCCGAAAGTTACGCTAAATCGAATCTGCCAATATTCAGACCAGCAACTGCAGTGTTTTGGTATGGGCCGCGACGGCGACTCTACCTACCTTGTTACTCTACCTTGTACTCTACCTTGTTTTGCGGACGCACGTACATGCGCACGCACGCACGCACGCATGGAGAACAGAGTCGCTGTGTGGTGTGTGTCACTGCCAGGTGAAGTCTCGGTCCAAGTACGAGTCCGCGGACTGCTTGCAAGTGGGTGTCAGCGCCTACGGAGGCGGCCTCTGGCACACCTGGTTCGATCGCGACCTCTCGCTCGCCGGTCAGGTCGTCGTCAAGGTGCGCACTGCTTTCGGTTTTCTAATTGGCAAATGGCTTGGACCTTCTTCTGTTACTACTGTGTCGCTAGCAGCGTTTTGGTAGCGGTTGCCACATCGGGAAGGGGCAAAGTCTCCTTCCCCAATAGAAAATTTGTCGCAGGCTCAACGCTCTCGGGATCACAGGAACATTTCGCCTATGGCTCTGTATCAGGGTGTACGCGTCAGCGTACAACCCTAATATGTGACCACTTCTCAATGCGGGTTTTTGAATTTTCGATCGCCCATAACTTTTGATTGCCTGAACGGATTTCGACGCGTTATGGCGCAAATGAACCGCCTTCTTCTGGGGCATCGAACGCGCCATAACGCGTTTCCTTGCTTGACTGTAAGGGGTCAATAGTTCCAAAAATGTTCCAATTTTGCGGCTTTTTTTTTTCATGTTCTCCTCCCAGTTTTTGGAGCACTGCTCGCGAACGCCAAAAGCAATCGGGATGAAACTTTGCGCGTATGGGCGACCCATGGCAACAATTTGTGGTGCCAAAAGATTCTTGTCTAGACTTTGTATATCCAGAGATATTGCCGATTTTATGCTTTTTTGAAGGACCCGAAAAGTTTGTGCCCTATAGGCGCTCCAACCGTTCGTCGCAGAGCTTCGCTATAAAGGGGAAAGTTGATGGCCAGGACCTAACTTAGAAAAGTTTCAACAATTGGACCGCATTGGACGCACCAATATACATCTCCCCATTATACCAATGACATAAAATGGCGATATTTCGGTGTGGTTAGCTCGGATCGCTTTGAGGTCAATAATAAAGTTGATCACCAATTGGTGTGGAACATTTCATTTCTTAGTGCCAACGCGCTCCAACGCACCAAAATATTTTCAATTCCGGGAAAATTGCTATATCTCGATGTGGGTACGTCGGATCACTTCGGCTAAAACACAAAAGTTGACCGCCTGCACGCGTAGATCATTTTGATTTTTTACATCCCTATGCTCCGACGAACCAATATGGCACTGCAGATGTGCACGCACGCACGCACACCTTCAAATGGGCTGCTTCACCAACAACTCGATGTGGGTAGGTCGGATAATTTCGGTTAAAACACGAAAGTTGACCGCCTAGTCATGGCGATCATTTTCATACTTTACATCACTATGCTAAAATGCAGCGATATAGCACAACTGCAAGTGCAGGCACGCACGCACGCACGCACATAATGTACCCCCTATGGCGCAGCACTATAGCAAAACTGCACGCGCACGCACGCACACACACGCTCACACGCTTCGATCGCGCCATCGTGCGCGCATGTCTGTCAGACCGGTTGCAAGTAACGCGCGGCAGACTTCTTTGTCCATGTGTACACCGTATCAGAGCGGATTTTGGATTTTTTGATCGCCTATAACTTTTGATTATCTGAACCGAATTTGGCACGTTTCTATACGATGCGTGTCTCCTACTGCGATTGAGGGATTCCACCAGACACGCTACATTTGCTTTTTTTTTGGTACGCTGGGGCATGTGTGCGTTCTGGTCTGCTGCTGTATGTCTGTATGTGCGTGCGTGCGAGCGTGCGTGCGTGCGTGGGTGCGTGCGTGCGAGCGTGCGTACGTGCGGGCGCGCACATGTGTGTGCATATATGCGTGCGCGCCTGCATAGGTTTCGCATATCAATGCTTGTCTTATGAAAAAACACTGTATTAAGGAAAAATTTGCAGGTGGCTGCAAAAAAAAGGTGAATATGTGACGCTATTTTGTTAAAGTCCAGTTTGAAAAAGAGGGGTATTAATCAAGGCACGCCTCAAGCCACTTACGCTTTGCAGCTGATCAACTTCAGTTTGAACAAACCGTGTATAAAAACTGAACCAAACTAAGCAACACGTCACATATTCGGCATTTTTTTGTGCCATCCACCCTCATTCAGCCAAAACGCAACGGCAACCCTTTCACATCTCATCTCTCTCTGACAATGCATTGCCATTGGCCATTACCATGGACCTGGCACAGCCAAACTTCCTGGATAAATAATCGGCACCCTGCTAACATTTGTGACATCGACAATAGTGGCCAGGTTAGGGTTAGGTTGGGGGCCGCTTCAACCCCCCGGGGCGGGCAGCCTGTCCCCCCCTCCCGCCCTGACCCTCTGGGGGGGACGGCACATTCATTTGTACCCACCGAATGTAGATTGTCTGATAATGAGGGAGTGGTCTTTACTAAGGATCTGCATTCTGCAGGGGCCCCTACTCTCAAATGTGAGGGACGTTGCATTTCCTGTAATTACATCGATCAATCCCCATTTGTTCATTCCACGTCTACCAAGGATGTTTTCTGTCCAATAGTGTGTGGGCCTGTGGATTGCAACACCAAACATGTGGTTTACTTGATCTCTTGCACTAAATGCAATTTCCATTATGTGGGGCAGACTTCACGGAAGCTTAAACAGCGTATTCTGGAACATAGAAGGTCTTTTATCAAGGGAAACCTGGCCACTAAATTAGTAAGGCACTTTGCTCAAGAATCTCATGGTATGGACTGTTTTAGAGTTCGAATTCTGGAGAATCCAGACTCTAAGTCTAAGCTTACAGATAGGGAGATTTTTTGGATACGGCTGCTTAACACAGCTTTCCCGTTTGGTCTTAACGACTCGATACAGGGGTATGGAAATGTTTCGGAGGGTATGAACCCATTGCATGATAAGAATCAGCCCTATTTCAGTATGCCAGTTAACACCAGGAATAGGCCCAAGATTAAACGTCACAGACGCACGAGCACCATAGTCAACTTGCAGATATTGGATCAGTTTGTCCACATCTATGAGGAGGCCAGCTCAAACCAAGCATACAAATTGTATGTGTTTCTCCGTGGCCA
Source organism: Paralinhomoeus sp. GSCO2_6 (assembly GCA_030248085.1). Lineage (NCBI taxonomy): Eukaryota > Metazoa > Nematoda > Chromadorea > Monhysterida > Linhomoeidae > Paralinhomoeus > Paralinhomoeus sp. GSCO2_6. The sequence goes on from JASAMY010003500.1 coordinate 27,554, forward strand.
GACTAAACGCTCTATCAAATTCGCCTTGGAAAATATATCTCGCTTAGAATTAATTAATAATGACCTGGCCCTCATGTTCTTGGGATTTTTCTCAGGTTTCTATTCTAGGCAGGAAAAGGGTACACCTGCACAGGTTTATGATCACTTGACTCTCAAATTCGTGCACCCTATCATGGAGCAGTTCTCCATAGGTGCTGTGTTGAACTACCGGGAAGTTAAAAGAGGTAACCCTATACCTAGCATAGATCGCCGCAAAGTGCGTACGGTCTATACGTATGGGCCGCCCTTCTCACTGAAGGTGTTTAATTATGGTCGCCTTCTGAAAGACCTTAGCGCCCAAGACCTAGAGGCCTATTTGTCAGGGGGTTGTGCATGCGCTCGGTCTCCCTTTATGTACCCACCTCTTGGGCATGTTTTCACTGGGGACATCAACTTTGTTAATAGTGAGCTCCTCAGGAACGTTCTAGCGAAAGGCTCCAAGTACCGCATTGATGTCGGGTGTACAATCGGGGATGTATTCGATGCCTACTACAATGGCTTTTCGAGGTATATGGCATGCCTTAGACGCAGGCACAGGAATTTGGACCTGGATGCTTTCTCTGAATCTGTGCTGTGGCGTCTCTCAGCAAAATTTGCAAGTTTTGTTCAGGACGCGTCACTGCACTCAGGCTATATAGAGGGTTCCTATGATATGGAGCAGTATAAGCGGTTGTGCAGGGACTTAAGGGCTATACACGACAAGTACGTTATTGTTCCTGCAGATAAAGCTGGTAATAATTACGTGTTTATCTGCAAAGGCCTATATTTATCAAGCTTTTGCAATGAGCTAGGCATAAGCATAAAGGGTGGCTCCATTTCTGTGTTGGGCAATGATATCTACAAACCGCATCAGCTTGATTCCTCAGCCATTCTAGCTAGACATAGAGCTATGCTTGCTTCGTTTGGCCAGAAAGCACTCGATAAAAACGACGTGCTGCCTCGAATTTTTGCTACAGCTAAATTGCACAAGAACCCGTTTAAATTCCGCTTTATAGCTGGTGCCAAGCACAGCTCGGTTAGACCATTGTCTGTTCTCTTGTTGCATATTCTTAAGCATCTCAAGAGATTTTTGTGCAATTACTGTAGAGTCATAGTCGATAGGGGTGGTGCCAGGTGTTATTGGTCGGTCAACAATTCGCATAAAGTCGTTCAAGATTTGCATAGGAGGAAAAATATCAGGCATATGGTAACTGCGGACTTCGCGATGTTGTTCACAAATCTGCCGCATGACATTATATTGCGCAATGTATTTCAATTGGTGGACATGTGCTTTAACAGTTCGAACCGTGAATACGTCACCATTGGCAGCAACGGTTTTTGCAAATTCTCTGCAGTCCGTGCAACTCAGCCTTGCTTTAACCGTTGGGAGATTAAAGACTTAATTAGCACAGTATTACAAGAGACATATGTCGTGTTTGCAGGTATTCCATTTAAGCAGATCAAGGGTGTCCCCATGGGAGGTAATGCATCTCCCCTTCTGGCAGACTTGACGCTTAGTATGATGGAATTTAATTTTTGCAAAACCAAGAGGCATAGTAGTTGCATTGCTTTTCGGTATGTGGACGATCTCCTGGTTTTGAATCTGACAGATATAGACCCACTTATGAAACAGATATACCATGACTCACTGAACTTGGAGATCACAGCGGAAGGCACCAGTGTACCATTTTTGGACCTCAACATTAGGGTCAATGAATGTAATGGGGTGGATACATCAGTGTTTCAAAAGACTGACCTGTTCAACTTTGAGGTTGTCAGATATGGCTTTATAGATAGCAATGTCCCTATGAGTCTGCATAAGGGGGTTATCATTAGTCAGCTCATTAGAATCGGACGGATCTGCAACTTTAAAGCAGCATTCATGGATCGAACAATTGAATTGATTAACACCTATTTGGGAAGGGGGTTCTCCAAGGCATTCATCGTTAATTGCGTGCTTTCATTCGCAGGAAGGTACGCTCCATTGTGGTGCTCGCTCGGATTCCCCAATCGTTCAGCAACTATTAAATTTTTGGATAATCTGGTGTCTTCACTGGGCGCAGCATAGTCATAGAATTTTGTTTGTTTATCCATAGTCGTAACAAAGTTTGCTTTATACCATACCCTCTTGTCGTTGTTTCCTCTTACCGTTTTCTCCATTGCCTTTGGGGAATTGCGTCTGTATAGTACTACGGTAACGGTAAGGCATTTTCGGGAATCGGGAGCCTTACACGCCATTGGAATTGGTACTTGTAAGCACTGGCCCAGTGGTGTCAGTGTCACCTGGCTTTATGGCTAGCAGCATCGATTCGGTGGCCAGCTAACTAGCACTTCCCGCATGCGGGTACCCTGTCTTCCACTGGTTCTGCCACCCAAAACGACCAGGCGCCAGGGACGATGAGTAAACAGGTTGGTTCTCATTTGGATTCACCATGCGCGTAAGTACCCAACCCACAGAGCCTTGTACTGAAGATGGGGCGACTCTGTGGGGAGCTAATTCTTGTCTACAAATGAGCCCCGAAACAAGAATTAGCTCGGTCAGATGGAAATGTTGTAATTTCAAAATATGGTACTCGCTAATTTATTGGTGATCGTTTTAGGCATTTCGGCTTCACCCATTTGAAGCGGTGTTCATTTAGCCTTCACTTCTCCTTTTATGTAGGTTGCCACTGCAGTTAGTGATGTGTAGGCAATGCATACATACTGTACTGGCTCCATTTGTCATTCTCCTTTTGGCGTTTCATCCAATGATGACCTACGTTTGCATAGTGCAATGCAGCATTTAACATCTTGTGCGTGAGTGCATGCGTGCGTGCGTGTGCTTTCTTGCGTGCGTGCGTGCGTGCCTGCGCGCGTGCGAGCCTGCGCGTGCATCGTGTTCCATGTGCAAGATTATGGGGTCCTTCCTGTCTGTCTCACAACCAAGTGGCATTCTGTCATGCGGCATATGTGAATGCAGTGTGTGTAGTTCCTAATAATTGCCACTGCACCATCGTATGCACGCGAACACAAAAAATGCCAAATATGTGACGTGTTGCTGCGTTTGGTTCAGTTTTTATACACGGGTTGTTCAAATTGAAGTTGATCAGCTGCAAAGCGTAAGTGGCTTGAGGCGTGCCTTGATTAATACCCCTCTTTTTCAAACTGGACTTTAACAAATAGCGTCACATATTCACCTTTTTTTGCAGCCACCTGCAAATTTTTCCTTAATATAGTATACACGCGGGCACCCATGACCTAGTGGTAAAGAAGCGGCCTCTTGCGCCCAAGGTCCTGGGTTCGATAATTCGATTCTTGATGGACCCACTAGACCGAGGGACTCCCTTTCGATAAAGTTTCTCGTGCCATCGCTGCCCTAGATTCTAGATGGCGCTCTTCCGAAGGTCTTTGGCTCATTGCGCGGCCCTAGACAGGAAGGCGTTATGGATATGGCATATGGGTATGCTATATGGACCATTGACGACCTCCTAGCGTTGCCCTTAATCCAACAACACCATAGTATATACGCCCGCACGCGTCATTTCGGTGCACTCTCACTAATCACTTTCGCACTTCACGGCCGTCCATTCCTGCTAGCTTGATCCCCCTGCTACTGCTAGCCGGGGATCACTTGCCCTACTGGACTAAGGGCAGCGCCGCCCCACCTACAAGCCGCTCGCGGTGTCACTAATATGTGCAATTTGACATTTGCTCCATCCAATTTTCATTGACCGTTTACAGCGTCGTGCGTCTGGTGGTGGTGGTGTCGAGTTGAAAGGAGAACTATTGTTAGAGCGAGCACGCACGCACGCACAGACAGACAGACAGACAGACGCACGCACGCACGCACTGACCGCCGGCTGTGAGTCGTAGAGCGTGAGGTCGAACTCGACGATTTTGTCGACGGTGACGTTGAGCTTCTGCGCGACCAGCTTCAACAGCGTCTCGTGGTGGTCCTTCTCGGCGCCCACCAACGCGTCTTTGTCCTTCTGAAAGTGTCGAATAAAATCATTGAATTATGTTAAAACAAACAAACCCGTTTCCCCGGGCCAGCTAACCACCCACGCAAAGGACAACACTACCGAACACACTGCACCATACGTGCGGCACTAGCGAGCGATGAGCAAGATAATACGACAATTTCTGAAGTATTGGACACAAAAAAAAACAAGGGCCACAGGCAATATTTACACCTTTTTTAGCATCGCACATTCAGAAATTCTGAAGAACTCCGAAGGAACTGCGACCCCATTTTTCTAGTTCTTTTTGCGCATTTTGGGGGTGCAAAATGATTACGTGTATGGAGGGGGGCAGAGCAGACGAGTTCCCTAGCCCCCCCCCCCTAGGGTGATGCGACATTTCGCCCCCCGACATTTTGCCCCCCGACATTTCGCCCCTACGTCATTTCGCCCCCCGACATTTTGCCCCTGCGACATTTCGCCCCCCGTCAAACCGCCCCCGACATTTCGCCCCCGACAAGTCGCCCGCTCCCACTGCATGTTGCACTTGTTCGCAGTTGCGGTTGCGGTGTCTGCAGACATGGCGGCAAGTTCTAAGTCGAGCGTCCAGCGTCCATGCGATGTCGGCTGGAGATTGGGCAGAGCCTGTGTTGTATCTTTGGTTCCTCCCAATTTTGGTGTGCACCAAACAAAGGCTATCCCAATCGTGGTGCGTAAATGTGAAGGCAGGTGGAGTTGGGAGTGATATAGTCTCATTTCGGAAAGTGTACCTACAAACTCTGCAAATTGCAGACTAAAACTAAAATTGGACACTGCTGAACTGCGAACCGCTGGCATGCCTGTTCGTGCGTGCGTTCGTGCGCGCATACCTGTACGTGCGTCCAAACGTGCGTGCGAGCGTGCGTGCAAGTATGCTAGCCTAAGCCTACGCCTAGGACCAGTAGATGCACAGGTGGCATGGGCTGAAATAGCAGGGGGGCGAAATGACGGGGGCGACATGTCGCAGGGGCTAATTGACGGGGGGCGAAATGGCGGGGGGCGAAATGTCGGCGGGGCGAAAGGTCGGGGGCGAAATGTCGAGGGGCAAAATGTCGGGGGGCGAAATGTCGCATCACCCTAGGGGGGGGGGGGCTAGGGAACTCGTCTGCTCTGCCCCCCCTACATACACGTAGTCATTTTGCACCCCCAAAATGCGCAAAAAGAACTAGAAAAATGGGGTCGCAGTTCCTTCGGAGTTCTTCAGAATTTCTGAATGTGCGATGCTAAAAAAGGTGTAAATATTGCCTGTGGCCCTTGTTTTTTTTTGTGTCCAATACTTCAGAAATTGTCGTATTATCTTGCTCATCGCTCGCTAGTGCCGCACGTATGGTGCAGTGTGTTCGGTAGTGTTGTCCTTTGCGTGGGTGGTTAGCTGGCCCGGGGAAACGGGTTTGTTTGTTTTAACATAATTCAATGATTTTATTCGACACTTTCAGAAGGACAAAGACGCGTTGGTGGGCGCCGAGAAGGACCACCACGAGACGCTGTTGAAGCTGGTCGCGCAGAAGCTCAACGTCACCGTCGACAAAATCGTCGAGTTCGACCTCACGCTCTACGACTCACAGCCGGCGGTCAGTGCGTGCGTGCGTGCGTCTGTCTGTCTGTCTGTCTGTGCGTGCGTGCGTGCTCGCTCTAACAATAGTTCTCCTTTCAACTCGACACCACCACCACCAGACGCACGACGCTGTAAACGGTCAATGAAAATTGGATGGAGCAAATGTCAAATTGCCCATATTAGTGACACCGCGAGCGGCTTGTAGGTGGGGCGGCGCTGCCCTTAGTCCAGTAGGGCAAGTGATCCCCGGCTAGCAGTAGCAGGGGATCAAGCTAGCAGGAATGGACGGCCGTGAAGTGCGAAAGTGATTAGTGAGAGTGCACCGAAATGACGCGTGCGGGCGTATATACTATGGTGTTGTTGGATTAAGGGCAACGCTAGGAGGTCGTCAATGGTCCATATAGCATACCCATATGCCATATCCATAACGCCTTCCTGTCTAGGGCCGCGCAATGAGCCAAAGACCTTCGGAAGAGCGCCATCTAGAATCTAGGGCAGCGATGGCACGAGAAACTTTATCGAAAGGGAGTCCCTCGGTCTAGTGGGTCCATCAAGAATCGAATTATCGAACCCAGGACCTTGGGCGCAAGAGGCCGCTTCTTTACCACTAGGTCATGGGTGCCCGCGTGTATACTATATTAAGGAAAAATTTGCAGGTGGCTGCAAAAAAAGGTGAATATGTGACGCTATTTGTTAAAGTCCAGTTTGAAAAAGAGGGGTATTAATCAAGGCACGCCTCAAGCCACTTACGCTTTGCAGCTGATCAACTTCAATTTGAACAACCCGTGTATAAAAACTGAACCAAACGCAGCAACACGTCACATATTTGGCATTTTTTGTGTTCGCGTGCATACGATGGTGCAGTGGCAATTATTAGGAACTACACACACTGCATTCACATATGCCGCATGACAGAATGCCACTTGGTTGTGAGACAGACAGGAAGGACCCCATAATCTTGCACATGGAACACGATGCACGCGCAGGCTCGCACGCGCGCAGGCACGCACGCACGCACGCAAGAAAGCACACGCACGCACGCATGCACTCACGCACAAGATGTTAAATGCTGCATTGCACTATGCAAACGTAGGTCATCATTGGATGAAACGCCAAAAGGAGAATGACAAATGGAGCCAGTACAGTATGTATGCATTGCCTACACATCACTAACTGCAGTGGCAACCTACATGTCACAAATGTTAGCAGGGTGCCGATTATTTATCCAGGAAGTTTGGCTGTGCCAGGTCCATGGTAATGGCCAATGGCAATGCATTGTCAGAGAGAGATGAGATGTGAAAGGGTTGCTGTTGCGTTTTGGCTGAATGAGGGTGGCTCGCACAAAAAATGCCAAATATGTGACGTGTTTGCTGCGTTTGGTTCAGTTTCTATACACGGGTTGTTCAAATTGAAGTTGATCAGCTGCAAAGCGTAAGTGGCTTGAGGCGTGCCTTGATTAATACCCCTCTTTTTCAAACTGGACTTTAACAAATAGCGTCACATATTCACCTTTTTTTGCAGCCACCTGCAAATTTTTCCTTAATACAGTGTTTTTTCATAAGACAAGCATTGATACGCAAAACGAATGCGGGCACGCACGCACGCTCACACGCATGTATGCACTGCACACACGTGTGTGCGCCCGCACGTGCGCACGCTCGCACGCACGCACCCACGCACGCACGCACATACAGACATACAGCAGCAGACCAGAACGCACACATGCCTCAGCGTACCAAAAAAAAGCAAATGTAGCGTGTCCGGTGGAATCCCTCAATCGCAGTAGGAGACACACATCGTATAGAAACGCGCCAAAATCGGTTCAGATAATCAAAAGTTATAGGCGATCAAAAAATCCAAAATCCGCTCTGATACAGTGTACACCTGGACAAAGAAGTGTGCCGCGCGTTACTTGCAACCGGTCTGACAGACATGCGCGCACGATGTGCTGCGCCATAGGGGGTACATTATGTGCGTGCGTGCGTGCCTGCCTGCGCTTGCAGTTGTGCTATACATGCATTGCTGCGTTTTAGCATAGTGATGTAAAGTATGAAAATGATCGCTATGACTAGGCGGTCAACTTTTGTGTTTAAACCGAAATGATCCGACCTACCCACATCGAGTTGTTTGTGAAGCAGCCCATTTGAAGGTGTGCGTGCGTGCGTGCACATCTGCAGTGCCATATTGGTTTGTCGGAGCATAGGGATGTAAAGAATCAAAATGATCTACACGTGCAGGCGGTCAACTTTTGTGTTTTAGCCAAAGTGATCTGACGTACCCACATCGAGATATAGCGATTTTCCCGGAAGTGAAAATATTTTGGTGCGTCGGAGCGCATTGGCACTAAGGAATGAAATGTTCCACACCAATTGGTGATCAACTTTATTATTGACCTCAAAGCGATCCGAGCTAACCACACCGAAATATCGCCATTTCATGTCATTGGTATAATTGGGAGATGTATTTTGGTGCGTCCAATGCGGTCCAAATGTTGAAACTTTTCTAAGTTAGGTCCTGGCCATCAACTTTCCCCTTTATAGCGAAGCTCTGTGACGAACGGTTGGAGCGCCTATAGGGCACAAACTTTTCGGGTCCTTCAAAAAAGCATAAAATCAGCAATATCTCTGGATATACAAAGTCTAGACAAGAATCTTTTGGCACCACAAATTGTTGCCATGGGTCGCCCATACGTGCAAAGTTTCATCCGGATTGCTTCCGGCGTTCGCGAGCAGTGCTCCAAAAACTGGGAGGAGAACATGAAAAAAAAAGCCGCAAAATTGGAACATTTTTGGAACTATTGACCTCTTACAGTAAAACAAGGAAACGCGTTATGGCGCGTTCGATGCCCCAGAAGAAGGCGGTTCATTTGCGCCATAACGCGTCGAAATCCGTTCAGGCAATCAAAAGTTATAGGCGATCGAAAATTCAAAAACCCGCATTGAGAAGTGGTCACATATTAGGGTTGTACGCTGACGCGTACACCCTGATACTGTACGTCCGGCTCTCATGCGCAGGCGCTGGTGGGCTGTCACGAGGAGTTCTTGAGCGGCGGCCGGCTCGACAACCTCGTGGGCACGTACACGGCGGTGCGCGCCCTCCTCGACAGCCTCCAGGACGCCGGTTCGGCGACGCTCGCCGACGAAAAGAACGTCCGTCTCGCCATCTGCTTTGACAACGAGGAGGTAGGGCTAGGCTACCCAAGCCAAGATAAAGAGGAAGGGCCGAAGAGGGTCCGCTTTGCGGAAGTATTAGGGTAGTGCAGCGAGAATTGCCAATCATAGATGGATGGGTGTACACAAAAATTTGCGTGGTGTGTTGTAATAGGTACGCAGTGTAATATGACATGGCGTGGAGTTGCCTCCGCCCCCCCCCCCCCTCCTGGCGGACCTTATCCGAACTATCGGTATACCCGCTACCTCAACCCATATTGACTTCTTTTTTTTTGAACCTCAAGTCCGTTTTTCTTGTAAAAATGGCAACAAATGTTACATGCTGCCTGTCTTTACTTAAAAGGACATCGAGGAGAGTTCCAGATCACATTTCGGGAATTGTTTGGCCCATCTTCTTGTTGAAAAGTACCATTTTGAGTGAATTTTTGTTTGTTTGGCCCATCTTCTTGTTGAAAAGTACCATTTTGAGTGAATTTTTGTGAAAACACCGATTCTCCCCTCCCCCCCTCTCTTCCCAAAATCTGGCGTCTGACTGGCGCCATGTCCATGGGCACCTGTGCGTATTCTTTTACGTCTGCACTTAAGTCATGACCATGTATAGAGCCGCATTTTAGGTGGGCAGCGGCAGTGCGCAGGGCGCCATGTCGGCGCTGACCACGTGGCTGCTGCGTCGTCTGTCGTCGCGGGCGAATTTCGACGCGCCGTCGACGCCGTCGGCGGAGTCGGCGGCGGACGCGTTCGAGCGCTCGATCGCCAAGTCGCTGCTGGTCAGCGCCGATCAGGCGCACGCGCTCCACCCCAACTACAAGGAGAAGCATGAGGTTGCGGGCTATTACCGTAAATCCTCCAATAGTGCCCCAGGGGCAAGAGGTACCATACGATTTGCGTTATACAGGGACACAACTCAAACAGTAGTTACGCATAAGTGGTGTGTACACAGCTACACCCATTAATGAATATGACATTTCAGCTACTTTGAACTGTTGATCGCCTAAGAAACGCAATACAATTCCAGGGTAAAGAGAGGTTGAATGTATAGTGCCCAACTATTGGAGGATTTACGGTAGTTGGGTCGCTTTCTGTGGGGAAAGATCGCCCACAGAAAAAAGTGTGCGCACAGGACAACCTGAGACCGGCCTTCCATGGAGGCGTGGTGGTCAAGGTGAACCCCAACCAGCGGTACGCGACCACCGCCTGGACGCACGCGCTGCTCAAGAAGATAGCCGCCGACAATGACCTGCCTCTGCAGGTTGGTCGAGCAAAAATTGGGGTAAATGCAGATGGGGGCATAGATGTGTACTTTTTGGTCAACAGAGGCTGCAAAATAGTGTTACTTAGCTGTGTTGTGGTCGCATGCTGAAAAGCGCAAAGAACATTTACTCACTTTTATCCTTTTGGACGGGATTAAAAAACGCTTAGAAGAATTCTAGGGGAATGCAGACCGACCCCTTTCCAACCTTGCCCATATGTACTTCGTATTATGTATTATGTAGTTGCACAGCTTTGAACCGGTCCGCTGGACTCGCAGGTGGTGGAGGTGCGCAACGACTCGCCGTGCGGCTCCACGATCGGGCCGCTGCTGTCTCAGAGCCTGGGTCTGGCCGCCGTGGACGTGGGAACGCCCATGCTGGCGATGCACTCCTGTCGCGAATTCATGGACGCCTCTGGCATACAGCAGGCCTGCCAGCTCTACAAGGTCACTCTCCAGCCGCTGTGCACCATACCTGTAACTGGGCTGGGCTTTCCCCCTACCCCACAGGTTCTAGGTTTGACCCTAGCCACACCTTACTTGGGTGAACCCCACTCAACCCCTCCCCAGAATTCATGGGAACTTTCTCCTATCCACTGAAATGGGGAATAAATGCGTCTTGTACAGTGTTTTTGAGCAAAAATCGACCAATTTTTTTTTCTTACCCAACCCCCCCTCTCCAGTTTTGGCCCCGCCCACCACCCCCTCCAGAAAGTGCTCGAAACCTCTCCCAGGTCCAATTCTCGGGTTTTGTGTATGCTGTGCACGGCCGCGTCTGCATGCGTGCTGTGGTGCACCTGTGAGGTTTAGGCGTTCTTCGTTGGGTATTCCACTCTGTACGACTCGCTCAACTGAACGACGAGAGCTGAACGACTATACAGGTACTAGCCAAGGCCCCCGGATGCAAGCAGTGATGTCAAATTCGAGTTTTAAAGACGTCAGCTTCATTTTTAGGTTCATTTTCTTGGTGTTCGCGTTTTTTTTTGTTCTGCTGACCGGTGCGAGGTTGGCGCGCAAATGACACTGGTATTGTTGCACGGAATTATGTGGCGCCAAATTTCGGGCCGGGCCTGAGCCGTTTGATGTCGGGCCGGGCTCGGGCCCATACCCTGGGTCTGGAAGAGTGGGGGGGGGGGTAAATTGCCGAATTCTGGGGGGGGGGGGTGAAGCAAAAAGGGGGGAGCTGGCCAGTGTTTGAGTTATACTGGTACTTTTTGGTCAAACATGGGTATAATTAGGGTCTAAACAGTGTTATTTAGCTGTTTAATAGTCATATAACACTGAAAAGCACTGAAATACACCAACATTTACTCACTTTTATCGTTTTAGACAGAGTGAAAATCTCTTGGGAAAATTCTGGGGGCTGTTTTGGGGGGGGGGGGTTTGAAAAATTCTGCGGCCCCCTCCCACCCCCAGTCACAGGTATGCTCGGCCCTACAATTTGGGAGGTGCGGGTCGGGCCGAGCCTTGCCTGGGTGGTGGGCGGGCCGGGCCTGAATCTCCAGCCCTGTTTCGTGCTGTGTGCGTGCACTGTGCAGTCGCACTCTCTGTCTCGAGCTGCGTATTTGCTCCGTTCGCCTTTATCTAGCACAACGAAAGAGCACAAAGACTACACTGTGCCGGGACATATGACTCGCTTTTTACGCCACATAAATATGCAGGCTGCTTTGGCAACGCAAGGTATTTCTCTCTAGCATAGTACAATTTCGTGTTATGCACTGGAACTGCTGCTTTACTGGTTCCTTGCGCAGTTGTGCTGTTGTGCATTGAAAGAGTGTGTGGGCAGCTCGCGGTCCAAGATGTCGAGTCGAAAACTTTCGAGCAACAATTGGACCATTTCGCCAAAGACGACGAACGGACCTTCCCTCAGCGCTACTATGTAAACAAAAAGCACTGGGATAACACCAAGAAGACGCCAGTGATGCTCTTTCTTGGTGGGTGGCCTCCGGTTTTCAATTGGTCATGTTTCGTCGTGCGTGCGTGCAGTTGTCATTACTGTCTAGCTGTCGTAATCCCATCTCTCGTTACTGTCTGCTTTTGTGAGAGTGAGGGTGTCATAGTCCAAAACCGCCCCCAGGCCAGAGCCGCCCCCAGGCCAGAACCGCCCCCCGGCGGTTTTGGTCTAGTCCAAACCCGCCCCCCGGTGGTTCTGGCCTAGCAACAGCTAGGCCAGAACCGCTCCCCACTAAACTTTTTCTCCCCCCCCCCTTGACAGGCCATAGTTAAGTAAAAATGTATGCAAAAAATGAGGCGTACCGTGTATAAACGAGCGATTGTATAACTTGGTGCGCTTAACTGGGACACCATTGGGTTAGAGACCCTCGAGCTGCGTCGCCTAGATCATGACCTGACGCTAGTTTTTAAAATCATTCACAGGCTAGTCTGTCTCCAGTTCGATGACTACTTTTCTTACGCCCCGCAGCGTGCAACAAGAGGACATAACTTCAAGCTCGCTCACCCCACTCAGCATAGGCAATATCGCGCCCACTTCTTCTCTCACAGAATTGTTGCCGTGGTCGCCTGGTGGCCGTTCACTACGCCCACCTCATTCTACCCGTCACCACTCAGTTCGCTCTGATCTGCGCACCGGCCTACACTGCGCCGCCATCCCCTTACGAGGCGTTGAAACGAATCGTGCGCCTCATCGACCTCTTCAACCAACAGCAGGGCTGCCTGGACGCGACGTACGCGACGAGCAGCGCGGCCCATGACCTCTGGAAGGACGGCATTACCAACTGGGACGAATTCTATGCGAATCCGGGCAGCAGAGCTGACGGGTAAGGAAGTGCACGGCATGAACACATGTAGGAACCGAAGACCATATCACTACACTCACGTGGCTTACAATGAATTCAGGCTGGGGGCAGGGGTAACCAAGGACCCATGCGGTCCCCCTCTCGCCTGAGACTTCGGTCTCAAACCCTCAACAAAAATCCTGCTCACTAGTCACTACAATAAAGGCACGGAGCACACGAGGAAACGGAAAGGAGGAATGGAACGCGCGGCGTACGATCAAACGTTTGCATAACCACGCTTTGTACTATGTATTCGGATTTGCATACGCGCACTCAAAGGCCAGTAGGCGGAAGGTCGTAGCGGAAAAATCACACACACACACACCTAGGTATGTACATAGGCATGTTAAACGTCTTCTGCCTTCACAGTGCGTCAGTATGCACGTTTTGTGGCCAACACCATGATCTGCAGATACCAGAGCTGCACCGAGATGGGTTTCACCTCAGCAGTGTGCGACAAGTCCCAAGGCTGTCCCGTCTCCAAGTATGTAACTGAGAAGCTGGACGCGAAAGTCACGAGGCGCGTGCTCGCTTGGCCGGTTGTCTGTTTCTTCAGCACTACCGCAGTACGCCCCCTGCGCATTTAGACTCTTCCTGACGCATGGCGAGACCGACCTTACTAACCCTTATGAGCCGCACGTCAATGACGAAGCACGTGACCTCACCAGCTTGACTATCCCCATGGTTGGCCACGTCGCCGACATCTTGTCGCCGCCGCACCTGTCGATGGCCGTGGTCGCGGACGCGCGGAGGAAGGCCCTGGACAAGGTGAGGCAGTGGGTCGAAGAAACCAGGCGGGGTACCACCAGTGGCGCTGCGACGACTGGCCGGACCGCTTCGTTGATGGCGCTCCTTCCGACTGGGCTGGTGGCAAGGATGTTGCAGTGAGGTCAAGTTCTATTTCTACGTGGTTTTTTTTGCGTAAGTAATGAGCTTTCGTTTCTAAATAAAGCCTGCATGCATGAATTCGTGCGCGCGTGTCAGTTCGTTCCTTCGTGCGGGCGCGCTTTCGCCTCCGAACGAAACGCGCAGCGGAACCGACATTTGGATCCTATTCACGTTCTGTGTCTGTCAGGGCTTGTTTCGGTCTGCGGTTGGCCGTTCACACACAGCTCACAGCTGTCACCACGATTGCATCGCGATATCAGCGGAGCAGCGCCTGCTCTATGGCCTTGCAGAGGCAGTGGCCCATGAGAATGTGCATCTCCTGCACGCGGCTCGTCCGCGTGGACGGCGCGACCAGCTGGTAGTCGACGGCCATGCGCGACTCCGTCACGCCCGTCAGCGCCACCGTCCGGCAGCGCAGACGATTGCCCAGCCTCAGGGCGCGCAGCACGTTCTCGCTCTGCATATGCATGCACACTGGGAATAGAGAAACGCGTACCCAACTTCGAAACAATGCAGCCGATTCGGTTTTAAGTTGAACTGCTTGCATTAAATTCGATTGAAATGAAATCCGGCCGCCTGGGCACACCCGAGTTATGCTTTGACAAAAAGTGAGACAGGAGCGCTTGACACCCTGTGCATTCGTAACACATTTTTTTTTACTGTAACTTAGAATTGTAGCTGCCATTTTGGACGCTGTTTTTCTTGGTAAACTACTGCACCAGTTTCATGCGCACGCCAGTCCAGAGAGTACAGTACCTGTCCGCTCGTAGAGATTCCCAGGAGCATGTCACCGGGCCGCGCCAGCGCCTCCACCTGGCGCTCGAAGATGGCGTCGAAACCGAAGTCGTTGCCGAGCGCCTGGGACGAGTCCATGCAATGAGTATGCAAATCTCTGTACATACCGTAGATTCTCCAATAGTGTCTCCCCCCTTTCAATAGTGCCCCGGGCAAACAAACGTCGAAACAATTGTCCTCCTCTCCAATAGTTCCCCCAGATTGACGACGGTTGACACAATAGTACACCGGGGTACTAACTGAGAGGCGCATGCCCCTCCCTCAGCCCTGCAACCCTGTTCCCAAAGCCCAGTCCACAAGATTTTTCCAACCTCAGCACGTTGATGCAATTGCGTTTTGGGAGCAGACAAAAATATAGCAACAAAAGGCAGCAAATCAACGCCGCTCAGACCCTATTTTTGCCCTAAAAGTACGCATACATGTATTTTCACGCTATTACACTTTAACTTAACTTTATTTTTGACGACAACCACCTGACACAGCACAATGGCCGTTAACTGGATCACAAGATCACAGGGCGGCGCCGTATAAATAACGGTGGGCGTTGTTCTGCCACGAGGCAAGGTTGGCCCCCACCTGGCACTGATTTTTGGCCGAAGCCACGGTACAGCCAGAAACCGGAGCTGTGGTTTAAACCTCTTGTCCAAGGGGGTTGCCGTGGTTTTTGCCCAGCAAGGAATCGAACCCACGACCTCGCGGTCAGGAATCCAACGCCTTGCGGACTACTCCACAGCCCCACCACTCCGTCGTAGTCTGCCTTGCGGACCACGGACACACTCCGTGCCTATCGCTCCCCTCCCCCCCCCCCCCCCCTTCGGACCGAAGTCTTGATTCATCGTAAGTCGCTGTGGATGAAAGCAGCTCACCGTCAGCGCCGACGAGTCGGTGGTAAGCGCGATGGCGGCGAGCGGCCGGCGTGGCCGCTCGAAGGCACCGACCAGCTCTGCGGCCAGATGCTGTGCGTCCGCGGCGCTGCCGCCGTTGCCGAAGAGCAGCAGCTTGCCGCCCCCGCGGAACGTCGCCGCCGCCTCGGCCGCGACCCGGCCGATCTGGACCGCGACCTCCGACCCGCGCAGCAGCTCCGCGACCGCCACGTGCTCCTCCAGCTCCTCCGTCACAGTCGACGCCAATGCCGACGCCGAGTCGACAACGGCGGCGCGCGGCGCCGCCGAACCCATTGCGCCGACGCGCAGGTAGGTAGTGCGATGAGGAACGGCAGTAAAGTGAGAGACGGTCGCAAGCGCCGTACACCCTGCGTAGCGCGACACAGACAGCTGTGTAGTCGAGTGGAGCCTAGCGCGACCGCAGTTGAGACGACGAACCAAGGTACATATTTTCTCCTGAGCAGGATGCAGCTGCCGATACCGATAAAGTCGATCGCTGAGTGAGAGACAAGGGAGGAACCAAAATCCCACGCCCCGCACGTACATACCGTAAATCCTCCAATAGTGCCCCCGGGGCACTATTTTTTCAACCTCTCCTTACCCGGGGGCACTATTGGAGGGGGGGGGGCTATTGGAGGGGGGGGGGCTTCTATTATTTCAACCTAAAAATTTTGAATGGTAATGCTGGTTTCACTGTCAAAATTGCAGATTTTTCGATGATTTTGATCACTTTTGCCACATTTAATGGTTGATTTACCGCTAATAGTTGCTGAAACGTACTATTATTGGTTAGTAGTAGTGGTATACACGATATAAATGTACCTACCACTATATTTTTGCCCATAAAAGGCACATGGCACAACATACCCCCTACCCCCGGGGGCACTATTGGAGGGGGGGCTCTATTATTTCAACCTTGACGTACCCGGGGGCACTATTGGAGGGGGTCACTATTGGAGGGGGGGCTGTATTGGAGGATTTACGGTAGTTGTTGTTGCACGTTGGACGATAATTTTGCAGTGAGAAACGCGCACAGTGTGCAATTATATGTGTGTAAAACAGGGGTACATTCTTCGTCCCAATCCTGTCGCCTTCGACAAAATTGCTGGAGCAAGTTCATTTACAAATTGTGTACAATATGTCTCATAGGTACATTGCGGGAGCAGTCAACCAAAACAATGGTGCTTGGGGGGGGGGAGGGAGAGGAGTCTTATGAGTGCTACGTCGGAGTTAGGCGATTAAATAAGCATTCAACGTTCGGCTTTGTTGAAATGTTGACATGAGAGAGCTGGATTTGTCATTGACTTTTCTACCTACCCGCCTCTCGCAAATCGTCATTGAAAACACAGTCGATGATCTGTCAACAACATCTGCGTACAGGCCCAGTACCGGTGTTGTTGTGTTGGGCTGTTTGCGCAAGAACCTGTCGCAGTTTTCGTTGCCCGGCGACGCGATGAGGAAAGATGGCCGCGACGCGAGTGCGCCGTCGGCTTGTTGACGCGCGCGCACGGATCATGCCGTCTCGTTGACGCCGCGCGTGCGGTTCTGCAGAGCAGAGAAATTCCGCCGCTGCTCCGCCCGTTCTGTGAGTTCTGTCCCGTCAACGCCGCCGGTATTCCTCTCGTCCAAACGCAACGCAAGGCGCCTCGCTTGCCTCACTCCGTGTCTGTCTCTCCACAACCGTCGACTTCGTGGAGAGGAGGCGCGACGCCGACGACGACGGCGTACGCAGTCGTCGTCGTCGTCGTCGCAGTGTCGTCACTCGGCAGTCGTTCGGCCCCGATTCGCCTTCCCTCCCCCGCCTCCCTCTCTCGCGCCACTTCGTCGCTTCAGCGCCTTTGACTGCCGCCGGCCGTGCGCTGTCCACCCGGCGACGACAAACGACGGTGGCGGCGGCGTCCCCCCGCCAACCGATCCCCGAATCGGGACGACGACGGCCACACACGGCGTCCTCTCAGGCCGGTGGGAGCGACAGTGGCCGTCGGAATAAGGCGCAGAGGCCCGAATGTCAACACACGACGCTCGGAAACGCGCCTCGCGCGCCGCGATTTTCTGGACCGAACGCTGTCGACAACCGCGTTCGGGCGGACGTTTTGTCTCTCCGTCTCTCTTGAATTACTGTTTGCGCGGCACCCACTAAGAGGCGGCGCGACTCTCGGCAGAGGAGCTTCAGCGGACGCGCTGTTTCGGACGCCTACGATGCCCGGCGGTGTGCGCAGCCGACCGTCGCTCGTCGCACCTGACCTAGACTCTCCGTCTCGCCCGTCGTCGGCGGCCCTAGGCGCCGTCGCCGCTGCGCTGCGACGACCGATTAGTCAGCCGTGGCGGTGGCGCCGATTCCATATGTCCGTGCGCCCGCGCCTCCTTCAGCATTATTAGCCCGCGCTGCACCACACGTGTGCCGGCCTTAATCTTTCTAGGCGACCCCAATGCACAGCAACGTCACAATTTGGACGTCGCGCGACTTGAGCGCGTCATGGTCACGCGCTTGTGCGAGCAGGCGCCATAGGCACTGAGTTCGTGTCTGCGCGTGCGTGCGTGCGTGCGTGCGTGCGGGCGGGCGTGCGTGCGTGCGTGCGTGCGTGCGTGCGTGCGTGCGTGCGTGCGTGCGTGCGTGCGTGCGTGCGTGCGTGCGTGCGTGCGTGTGTGCTTGCGTGCGTGCGTGCGTGCATGCGTGCGTGAGTGAATGCGTGAGTGCGTGAGTGCGTGAGTGAGCGTGCGTGCGTGCTCCCGTTTGAGAGCGTCTTAGCACACTATAGGTATTGTTTGTAGGTACAGTCGACAACAACATGTTTGGCAGCTGGCGGCGAACGAAAGCCGATCCGCGTGTCGGCTGTCGCCTTCTTTAGTTATTCAGAGGCGCTCGCACACGCAGACACCGAACCCTGTGAGAAAGCGCACTCTTCGCCACATCATGTGTGTGCGTGCGTCTGTGTGCGTGTGTACACACAGACGCACAGTGTTGGCGCGTCTGTGTGTGCTGAGCAAGCAATTTTGCGCAGTGCGACATTAAACTCGATACTGTGAATATGTAAATTGCGCGTCAAGTCACCCTGCGCACACAGATGAGACACAGTGCGGCGTTCTCGCGTTCCGTTGTCCCTCCCCTTCCTCACTAATCACACAGAACTTGCCGTTAGTTGGTTTCTGACGGGTCAAACACAGCTTCAGTTGCCATTGTCGTACAACAAGGGTCCCCGTTTAGTTGTGCTGTTGTCGGCAAAAAAAACATCGGGCGGTGTATATTTCAGATAAGCTGTGCCTGGACAGTAGCACGCCTCCCAAAGTTTCGCTGAAACCCGCCGTCGCGCCACTAACACCGCTTGGCGCTTTGTGTTCTTGTACAGCTTGCTGCTTGCGCCAGCCCACCCCCGCTGCTGTTTGTTGGTTAGCGCGCGCGCGCGCGCCTTGGCGGCCGGCGGCGCGCATTGTTCCCTCTGCGGCGCGCGGCGCGTCGCCTACGTACGCAGGTACGTCCGTCCAACCCAAAGGTGCGCCCAGTCCCAGTGTGCGTGTACACCCCAGTAGTGTACCTGCCTAGCCGCCGCCTGCCTTAGGAGGCAGGCAGCCACCCGACGGCGACGACGCGCGCTTCGTTGTCGCCAACGGCCGGGGGCCACTCATCGTCTCGTCTCGTCTTGCTGGGACGAGGTCAGAGCGCCTGCGCCGGCGCGCCAGCGTCCCCCCTACCTACTCGCGTCGTCGCGCAGG
Organism: Paralinhomoeus sp. GSCO2_6; assembly: GCA_030248085.1. Lineage (NCBI taxonomy): Eukaryota > Metazoa > Nematoda > Chromadorea > Monhysterida > Linhomoeidae > Paralinhomoeus > Paralinhomoeus sp. GSCO2_6. The sequence continues at coordinate 46,596 of JASAMY010003500.1, forward strand.
CTGCCGACGCGACGCAGCCTAGAGCAAGCCTAGGCGGGGCGGGGCCCGCGGCGTGCGTGCGTGCGATTTTGCCAGCGCCTCGCGTGCGGAGAACCGGATCGCGCTCGCTGCTGCGCTTCTGACTTCTGAAGAGGCGCTCCACTCGTGATTAGGAAGCGTTTTGCGCGCTCCCCTCGCCCTCGTCCCCTTCCCCTCGGACGACGTGCGATGCACGACGGCGTGCATCTGGCACTTAGGGCCGCGCTTCGGATTAATGCTGCCCAGCGGCCGATAAATAAATAAATAAGGCGCGAGTTAGTTTTCGGCAGGGGGCGCGACTAGGTTCTTCGTCGTCCTCGCTTTCTTCGTCCTGACGAGGCGCTTATTCGCACCCGCCAACCAACCAGTCCTAGTTGCGGCCCGCTGGTGACGGCTGGCTGCGAGGCCGCGCTCGTTTTTGAGGCGGGGGAGGGGAGGACGCCGCGACGACGCCTCTCCTCCTTTGTCAGCGGCGGCAGTGCGTCGTCAAAAATCAAAATGGCGTCGTTGAGAGGGAAAAGGCGGTTGGTTTCCTGTCGCGTCGTCCGCCAATTTCACGGGCCTTCTTCTCAGGGCCGTAAACGCTTTATCAATGGCGGTCGCGCGCATTCCCCTAGCGCCGCCTGCGCTCGCCGCGCGCTTGTATCACCACCGACGTACACGTAGCGCGTCGCCTTCTTGCCCCACACTTGACATGATGGGCGTCGGCAGGTACGCTGCGTGTTGCAGTCGTGACGACGACATGCCGTGGCGCGGTGGAAGCGGTTCCAAGACGGTCGGTGGCTTCGGCGCCGGCGAGACGCTGGGTCGACGCTCGCTCTCGCTGCCTCTCGGCATGCTGCTGCCGAACGTGCTGGGCGGCAGCCGCAAGGGCAGCTACACGTTCAACAGGGCCGAGGAGAGCCACCAGGTCGTGTACCTGGGCAACGTGCTCACGGTCATGGCCAAGGGCGAGGCGAGCATCGAGAGGCCGCTCGGCCTCATCTGGAAGACCTACCAGGGCAAGAGCAGGCCCGACCTGCACATGACGCTGACCGTGACCAGGTCTGGCCTCAAGGCGCAGACGCGACAGCAGGGCCTCACCGAGTACTGGGCGCACCGCATCACCTATTGCGCGGCGCCAGAGCAGTACCCCAAGGTGCGATCGGCAATTTTCAATTGTATTGATCGCTCGAGATCACTGCGTATGGCACAAACAATCAGTTGGGGGAGCCCAGGAGGGTCTCTGTTCGACATGAGTCCTCGTCAAACGACTGATTGGTCTTGAACTTGAAATGAGTGAGTGGTCGAACAAATCACCTTTGTGACGTCCGGCTGCTTGTACGCATCTTCGAACGCATCTCAATCTTCAGCTCTTCTGCTGGGTCTACAAGCACGAGGGCAAGCGCATGAAGCCCGAGCTCCGGTGTCACGCCGTCCTCTGCCGCAAGTCGGCGCTGCCCTCCACTCTGTCCCTACGACTCTGCGAGTCTCTCCAGAACTCCCTGGCCGAGTACCGCCGTCACAAGCTGCAGCTGCAGAAGGCCCGCCTCCAGGCGGCCGGCGGCCCTCTGCCGACGCCGCCCAAGCGCCGACAGCTGCACGAGCGACTGAAGGGCTCGACCTTCCGGCCGCCCATCAGTCGGTCGCGGAGCGCGCCCAAGCTCGTCGATATACGCGAGGCCGAGGAGGAGGAGGAGCAGGAAGACGCCGGCGAGAGCGGGCTCAGAGAGCAGGTGCGCGGCGTCTGTGCGTGCGCGCGTGCGTGCAATTGAACGGACACCCTCCTTCGTCTTCAGGAGGCCGTCCTGTTCGCCCTTGCCTCCTCCTCGTCCTCCTCCACCGATTCTGCTGACGAGCTGAGCTCGGAGCTTACGGCCAGCGTCATGCCCCTGCCCCGTCTCTCCGAGGAGGAGAATGACGACGACGAGGACGGGCACACCGACGACTGCCCCCAATCCCCCTCTGGCGCCGCCATCGCTGCTGCCGGCGCTTCCTCTCCGCCGAGCTCGCCAGCCTGGACTCCCTGTCCCGGCGGCAGCGCCGCGCGTCGTCGCTACGTGCCCAATCGGACCAAGTCCATTCCCGCGGGCCGGTTCTGCGGACCGGTGTTGACGCTGCCCTGCAACCTGCACGATGACTCCGATCCACAGGAGCCACCGTCAGAGACGCCCTGCTGCGAAGAGGGAGAGGAGGAGGAGGAGGTGGTGGACAAGTTGCCGGCGGCCGTCGTCGTCATCATCAGGGACGCGGACTCCATCAGTGACGAAAGCGGCTATCACGAGGAGGAGCCGTTGGTCGAAGCGACGACGGCAGCGCTGGAAGTCACCGCGCTCTGACGACGCACCACTCCTTTCAGTTTTGTACTTTGAGAGAGAGACTGGGCGGTCCCAAAGTAGGGGGAACATAGCGGTCAACAAACTACTGTAAGTGTATGATGACAAAATCGGCACGTCCATCCTGTTTTGTACATGTACATCCAAGACGTCGCTTGTCTGTACTATGCACGGTCCGTTCGTACGAGTTAGCGAAACTGCTCAGAGCGTCTGTTCGTCTAACGCTTATCGGTGCGTGTCCGTGTGTGCGTCGTTTTGTGCGTCCGTGCGCCTGTTAAGAAATATAGACGAGTTTTTGCCCACATTCTGGTGCGCGCGTGTGTTGACTTGTGACGCGACGTCGTAACTTTCGAGTAAATCTCACGAATAGGCGAAATCACATTGCGCAGTAAACGGAAGCGAAGAATTGAGCGGCAAATTTACAAATGTAAATTTGCATATATAAATAGTCAATCACAGTCTGAGGAAGCAACGACCACTTTCTCCAGAAGTTCCGAAACGACAGCCGAAACCTCGTCGCAAATCTCGCAAACCGGCTTAGCCTAAAAGTATTTTGGTGCGTTGCTAGAACTCGTACTAGGGACTACGATTCCCCCATTAGTACCTAGCAAAGATACTTTCGCTAGTCACAGATGAACTACAGACACACTCTTAGCCTTTTAGCCAAACTCGCACGCATGCCGGTGATAAGTAGGTCGGCTCAGTCTACCCCCCCCCCTGCTAGACCACAACTGTAACGGGGGGGGGGGAATGGAAAGGCAACCCCCCCCCCCCTGCGCTTTTATCTGCGCCATGAATGGCCAAAGTGAGCGTTTTTGGTCTAACACACCAAAATATCGATATTGCAACCCTACTTCAACCAAAAGTACTTTTTGTGACGAAATACGTATATGCAAACATTTTCATAACAGACCCCCCACGTATACCCAAACCACGTGCTCCCTAGGTGTTCTGAGACGCACCCCGTCCCAAAACCCAGTTACACTATGCGTCGGAACTGGGGGGGGGGGGAGCGAAACGTTCAAATCATGTATATATACACCAAGGGTTGATTTTGGCAAGAATAATGGGGCATAGCGTAGTTCCTTTGGTGGTTTGTGGCCAAAAACATTAAAAACGACGCAAAACACTTCTTCCCATTTTACCTATACACAAATTGCATATCAGGGTGTACGCGTCAGCGTACAACCCTAATATGTGACGACTTCTCAATGCGGTTTTTTGAAATTTCGATCGCCTATAACTTTTGATTGCCTGAACGGATTTCGACGCGTTATGGCGCAAATGAACCGCCTTCTTCTGGGGCATCGAACGCGCCATAACGCGTTTCCTTGTTTTACTGCTAGGGGTCAATAGTTCCAAAAATGTTCCAATTTTGCGGCTTTTTTTTTTCGTGTTCTCCTCCCAGTTTTTGGAGCACTGCTCGCGAACGCCGAAAGCAATTAGGATGAAACTTTGCACGTATGGGCGACCCACGGCAACAATTTGTGGTGCCAAAAGATTCTTGTCTAGACTTTGTATATCCAGAGATATTGCCGATTTTATGCTTTTTTGAAGGACCCGAAAAGTTTGTGCCCTATAGGCGCTCCAACCGTTCGTCGCAGAGCTTCGCTATAAAGGGGAAAGTTGATGGCCAGGACCTAACTTAGAAAAGTTTCAACAATTGGACCGCATTGGACGCACCAAAATACATCTCCCCATTATACCAATGACATAAAAAGGTGATACTTCGGTGTGGTTAGCTCGGATCGCTTTGAGGTCAATAATAAAGTTGATCACCAATTGGTGTGGAACATTTCATTCCTTAGTGCCAACGCGCTCCGATGCACCAAATGATGACAATGCATTGCCATTGGCCATTACCATGGACCTGGCACAGCCAAACTTCCTGGATAAATAATCGGCACCCTGCTAACATTTGTGACATGTAGGTTGCCACTGCAGTTAGTGATGTGTAGGTAATGCATACATACTGTACTGGCTCCATTTGTCATTCCCCTTAAGCATTTCATCCCATGATGACCTACAACGTTTGCATAGTGCAATGCACCATTTTACATCTCGTGCGTGAGTGCGTGCGTGCGTGCGTGCGTGCGTGCGTGCGTGCGTGCGTGCGTGCGAGCCTGCGCGTGCATCGTGTTCCATGTGCAAGATCATGTGGTCCTTCCTGTTTGTCTCACAACCAAGTGGCATTCTGTCATGCGGCATAGGTATGTGCATGCAGTGTGTGTAGGTCCTAATAATCATACATGTAACCCGGTTTTTGAAGTGGGGGGGGGGGTCTGAGAGACTTCTGGGGGGGGGGGGGGGGGGGGGGTACTCAGATTTGAAGAGGGAGGGGGTCCGAGAAGGGAAAAAAATGTTCCAAAATAGTGTCTAAATAGGCACTTTTCAGTCCAAAATAGGTAAAAAGTGCCTTAAAATAGGCTATAAATAGCGTTATGTAGCTGTTTTAAGGCCAAAATACACTGAGAAAGGCAAAAAGTACACTACTTTGTACAATTGTTGGCAAGTTGGAAAACTTCAGGAAAATTCTGGGGGGGGGGGGGCTGGGGGGGGGGGGGTAGGGGTAAAATTCTGGCTGGGGGGCGGGCAACCCCCCCAGTTACATGTATGCTAATAATTGCCACTGCACCTTCGTATGCACGCGAACACAAAAAAAATGCCAAATATGTGACGTGTTGCTGGGTTTGGTTCAGTTTTTATACACGGTTTGTTCAAACTGAAGTTGATCAGCTGCAAAGCGTAAGTGGCTTGAGGCGTGCCTTGATTAATACCCCTCTTTTTCAAACTGGACTTTAACAAAATAGCGTCACATATTCACCTTTTTTTGCAGCCACCTGCAAATTTTTCCTTAATACACAAGTTCAAAAAGAAATTCGAACAAACCGACGCGCCGCCGCGTGTCTCCATACGTTCAACGGCGCACGCCAAATCTGTCCATCTGAAAGGATCGGCTAAGCTTCAAAGTTTTGTCCGTCCTTTGGTTCGTCTGACCGTCTGACCGCTTTTTTGACGACAACGGAATAACGGATGGATCACGGGTTTGCAATTTTGAGGTGTTGTTGTGGTTAAGGTGAAGGTCCCGATAGACGTTTGTTAGCTTGAGAAAAAGTTGCTGTTCAATTTGTTCTCAACTCATGGCGTGGCGTAGTATCATGGGCGTGCGTGTGACAGCGCGAACATCACGTCAGTGCGAACATGGGCCCAGTATAAACATGAGCATAGGAATATCTAGAAGTGGGGGAGGGGGACAGACAGAGTTACTCGGTGCGTAATGCGTCGTCACCACCTCCGCGCCCCCTGCTGGTAGATATTCCCATACTTTGAAAACTGCGCCCATGCGGGATTTGTTTATTCGGAATTAACTGACGAAAATAAATAAGAATATTACATTTGGAAATTTAAAGGATGCACTTTCAATGTCCCGCCGCGCTTGCGCAGGAGGAGCAGGCGATGACAGCGGCCTTTCAGAGGTTGAAGGAAATGGTGAGTTGAAATAAGTTGAAAAAATTCTTAAATTAATTTTGTAAGCTCAATTAAGTTCGGCGTCATTTGCGCAGTTATTCGTTGTGCCAATGTCCGCTCGCGACAACGAAGCGCCAAATTTGGCTCCAAGCTTCTGGCCATTTTTATAGAAACAACACCACAAATCACTTTTAAATTTGTGTATTTCAATTACCGTAAACCCTCCAATACTGGGCACTATTCTTTCAACCTCTCCTTACCCGGGCACTTTTGAAGGATTTGCGGTATCCGCGTTACGGCATTGTGTGAACGACGCCAAAATGGCCACCCCGTCACAGCGAAGCACTGTTTCGTGCACAGTTTTTACATAGTAGTACAAATAATGTAACTTTGGTTGATTTTATTAAACCGCATTGGTTTGCCTTTGCAGCGTCAGCGGGTGAGGGAGCCGAAGGGCAGCTATGAGAGAGCGCTGCGCGCGGGCGCGCGCGACGACTCAACGGGCGGCGTCGGCGGCGCCTCTCATAGACAGAGCTGTGAGGAATTTGTCGAATTCTAGCGATCACATTTTGTTAGAAAAATAGATAGGTGGAAAATGTTTCGTCGACCGGTCCGGATATTGTGGCGAGTTGAGGGCGGCTGCTTCACTAGTTGGGGCTGCGGGCTGGCCAATGACAGACAAGTACTGTGACCTACGTGTTGTCCTTTCAAGTCTTGGCTTGCTTCCTACTCGTTTCGCCGACACCCCACTGCTCGAAACCGAATCTTTGAGTCTTGTCCATTTGGTCGCCCCCCCCCTACTGTAGTACCCCCTCCTACTCTCTTAATACCGCGCCTGCTAACTAAGGACTCTATCCGTTTCCCTGTCCTTCCCTATCCGACTCAAGAATCGGCACTGCCTGCTTGTTCGCTTCAATGTACGTAAAAGCGGCTTATTATAGATCGACGTTTGGGCTTTGTCCTTTTTGGTGCAATTCAACCATTTTTGGGTGTAAATCCGTCCTCCTATACAATCTCCACACCCCAACCCCCGCTACACGCGCACTTCAAAATGTGGCAGTCTTAAACCAATGCAAATATTTCAACAGACCCACGTAAGTGTGTGTGTCAGTCTGTGGTGGCCAATTCGAACGCCGTCGACAGAACTGCGTTTTTTTAACTAAAAAATGAACCGCCTGATAAATGAAACTATTCTCCCCCTCCCCTGCCCAAAATCGCGCCCCTTTTTGAGCAGTGTTTGTAGGGGCGCACGTGACTATCATCAGTGGCCGCCACTGCATTCGATTGGTTTTAGTGACAGTTTAGTGATCTTTTCGTTTCTCATGTTCACATGACGTGCCCATGAGAGGCTGGCGTGGATCCGTGCCGCGGGGGGGGGGGTCCAGAGCAAAAGGCCAGGGTCAGCTGAAACTTTTTCGACCTAAATAGAGTCAGAATGGGTAAAAATGGGGTCTAATTAGGGTTGATTAGCTGTTTCAATCAGCTACCGCTATACCACACACGCACGCCAACTCCTCCATCCCTGTAAGGGGGGTGGGGGGGGGTGGCGGGGGGGGGGGTACCACCACTATTTTTTCAACACGCACTCCCCCCCCCCCCCCACTCCCTCCCTCCAAGAATTTGCCCAAGGCCAAGGGCTTTTCACTCTGTCTGAAACGATAAAAGTGAGTAAATGTTGGGTGTTTTTCTGTGCTTTACAGTCCTATAATGACCGCTAAAAAATAAAACAGCTAAATAGCCCTATTAAAACATTGCTTTGACTCATTTTTTGACCACGTGTCCGACGCACTACCCGAATCGTAATTCGCCCGCCTTAAATACTGCGTGTTGAAATATTTTTTTTGCGCTTATAGACAGCAGTTCTATGTAGTGTTCAGGAAATCAATACCCTTGTCTTTTGAAAGCCCTACCCTGGAGGGGGGGGGGGTGGTGGTGGTGGACAAGTACACACGCACGCACGCACACTCAGTTCAACAGGGTCCTTCCTACCTACCTTCTGCAAAACCCTTTCCCTCCAATTTTTTTTCTGGCCGGTGGCTTGATACTGTCTGAGATAAACTTCGCCCTCCCACAAATAGGCAAGGTGAAACGTTTTTTAAAGGAGTGTATACATGGTATATACTGTGTAGCGAGTGACTGACAGAGACTGTGTTGTTGTAGGGTGAGTGAGTGTGAGCAGTGGGTGGGTCGCGTGCTGCAGCGTGGACGGACGGAGAAGGGCGCAGCGCAGCGGCCGTCGACGATGACCACTCACTTCCCACTGATCCAGGGACTGCGAGGCATTGCGCGCATTCCATCGCGCACTTCGGCTGCCCAACTTCATGAAGGTGAGGTGAGTAGAGACCTGCTTGCGTTGTCTTGTTGCGAAAGCGAAGTCCCATAAAGTGTGCCTTGCGTGTCTCTGCGTTCGCGCTTGTCGGTGCGTTCATGCGTTCGTGCCTGCCTGCGTGTGCGTGCATGCCTGTGCGTGCGTGCGTGCAGGGACGAATATGGACGCTCTCGATATTCAGGTGATCCCAGCGGTGTGTCTCAGCTGTGTCGTCTACGAATCGACGCGAACAAGCAGCTAGGCGCCCAAATGACCTAGCGCCCCCAGCAGCAGCGAGAAAGTACGGTATCAAATAATTAATTGGGTAAAGTGACGAAAGCCAGTGGCTTGCCTGTCAAAGTGTGATGCGTGCGCGTGGCGAAATGCACTGAAATCCACGTCTTATTTGTCATTTTATTGAGATTTTAAGGATGTTAAAAATGGTACAATTTTCGGTGCGTTTTGTTCACGGATTCTTTTGTGCGAAATTCCACACCAAATTGGCGCTTTTTGCGATGACGCGACGGCAGATGCCCATGCCAGTTAGGAGTCGAATGCGGCAGAGAAAATCGCTTCATTGTCTTGAAATGGAAATTTACCCTTTTGCTTTTTTTGTCTTGCCCTTTTTTGTCCCCTCCCGGTACATGGTACGAACATGCACTTTGGAGACTACGGTTGGTACGCAAAGCGAGTCCGTGCGTGCGCGCGTTCGCGTGTCGGTGCGTTCCGCAGTAAAGGGTGAGAGACGAGCGATGCGTTTCTCCTCGTGTTAATGCTGGATTTATTTCTGCGCAATTAAATGGTGAAAAAAAAACAAATTCGAGGAAATTCAAAAGGTGCACTTTCAGTTTCCCGCCGCGCTGACGCAGGAGGAGCGGGCGATGAAGGCGGCCTTTCAGAGACTGAAGGAATCGGTCAGTGGAAATATTTCTGCTCTTATAGGTGGAAAATGTTTCGACCGGCTCATATAGTGTGGCGAGTTGACGGTTTCAACCGTTTTCCAGCCATACTTTTTCGTCTAATGTACATGTCTATTCTGGTATTGAGTGTTTCGGTTTCTATCTACTTTATTATACTTTATGACATGATTAAAATAAACCGAATTGAATAGCCTTTGCAGCGTGCAGTGGCTGAGGGAGGCGAAGGGGCAGCTATGAGAGAGCGCTGCGCGCGCGCGACGACTCAACGGCCGCTGCCGTCGGCGCCGACGCCCACAGACAGCGCTGTGAGGAGTGTTTTTTTGCTCTTTTAGCGATAATATGCATCTAGAGGGGAACCGGGGGGGGAAGGGATAGGCGGTGGGAGAAGAAACGCGCCTAGTGGGCCTAGTTTTCTGCATAAAATTGCGTGTAGGTGGTCGAAAGCAGCAAATTTTCGCCTGCGGCGCCGTTTATATTCGTTAATCGTCAAAAAGAGGCCGATTTTGTGTCCAAACCACTGCCAAAATGGCCCAGAATCCAAAACGTTCAACAGGGTCCTTCCTCCCTTCTGCAAAATCCTCTCCCTCTAAATTTTTTGTCTGGCCCGTGGCTTCACACTGGCTGGTACAAACTTCGCCCTCCCACAAATAGGCAAGGTGAAACGTTTTTCAAAGGAGTGTATACATGCATAGTATATTAAGGAAAAATTTGCAGGCAGCTGCAAAAAAGGGGAATATGTGACTTCCATAGACAGAAGTTGAGCTTGAAAAGAAAAAACGGTATTCGCGCATTGCTGAAGTCCACTTTGAAAAAAGATTGTATAAGAGCATTGCAGTGGAGTCCACTTCGAAAAACGATTGTATAACAGCATTGCAGTTGACGTGGAGTCCACTTTGAAAAACGATTGTATAAGAGCATACAATGGTATGAACCATCAATCTGCTTGTCACATATTCGCCGTTTTTAGCGCGAGCTATTTTGGCATATTTTATTTACAACAGTCATTCTAGCGACATCGCTGTTGCCCAGCTAAAAGTGGCACACACCACCGCCCTACGCACGTTGCAGGTAGAAGTAAAAACCATAAGTGAAACAGGATTCTTGGTGTGGTGTGGTATGTATTTCAATGCTGCTGATTACGGATTTTCGAAGGACAGCTAAATGATAAGTTCGGTACGCTAATGTAGATTGTGCTTGTAGAACAGCTCCTTAAATTATACCTGAAGTGCCTGTTGTGTATGCTCTCCATCCATTAACACAACAAATTTCTGTTACTGTGATACAAAAATCAGTTATCCCGATTCCAGACTGCACGTATGTTTGCAGAATAGAACAATAATTTGTAGGTATCGTAATTCGAACTGTGGTGGAATCGAAATATTCTATTCATTGGATCGTCATTTCTAACTTACAAAATATTTCGGTGTCTATGTATGTACGTGCGTGCGTGCGTGTGCACGCGCGTGTGAGTGCGTGTGTAGGTATGCACTTTTCCTGGTATGCTACATAAGTGCCACTGAATTCTGTCATCATGCAGCGAGCGCTAAAACGCCGAATATGTGACAAGCAGATTGATGGTTCATACCATTGTATGCTCTTATACAATCGTTTTTCAAAGTGGACTCCACGTCAACTGCAATGCTGTTATACAATCGTTTTTCGAAGTGGACTCCACTGCAATGCTCTTATACAATCTTTTTTCAAAGTGGACTTCAGCAATGCGCGAATACCGTTTTTTCTTTTCAAGCTCAACTTCTGTCTATGGAAGTCACATATTCCCCTTTTTTGCAGCTGCCTGCAAATTTTTCCTTAATACAGTGTTTTTTCGTATTGGTATGTACAAAATATGCACCACGCGCGCGTTCACTGATTTCGGGTGCCAACAAGGGGCACGCACACCAGGGGCGTGAGTTTCCCTACCGCAGTACCACATGTAACCGGTTTTTTGAAGTGGGGGGGACGTCTGAGACCATTCTGGGGGTAAGCACATTCAAAGGAAAAGGGAAAGGGTGTCAGAAGGAAAAAAGTGTACCTAAATAATGTCTAAATAGACACTTCCTGACTATGGCGTGAGTGTCATAGCCAAAACGTCGTATTAAATAAAAAATGTGTACAGTGTACAGGTTCAAAACTGTAGAATTGCTTTACAAACACCTTCCTTCCTGGGCAACGTCTCGGACACCAAGGACGTGCTGCAACTCCTCAAGTGACAGAATCAGGGGCTGAACACCAGCGAGTGGCGCGTGACGCGCTCGTTACCCCAAGCCTGACCACGAGGACGCCACCACCATCAGCATGCTCGTTGAGGACGCGTCCTACGCGGCCCTCTGCGCGGCCAAGGTGGTGGTCAACTACGGCGTGCGTGAGTGCGTGCGTGCGAGAGTGCGTGCATGCGAGAGTGCGGGCGTGCGTGCGTGCGTTGGTGTGTGTGAGTGCGAGAGTGCGGACGTGTGTGCGTGCGTGCGTCAATGCGTGCGTGCGTGCGTCAATGCGTGCGTGCGTCAGTGCGTGCGTGCGTGCGTGCGGGCGTGCGTGCGTGCGTGCGTCACTGCGTGCGTGCGTCAGTGCGTGCGTGCGTGCGTGCGTGCGTGCGTGCGTGCGTGCGTCGGTGTGTGGGTGCGTGCGTGCGAGAGTACGGACGTGCGTGCGTGCGTGCGTGCTTGCGTGCGTGCGGGCGTGCGGGCGTGCGTGCATGCGTCGGTGTGTGAGCGCCTTGTGAGGTTGCACATGAGAGTACACATCCCAAAAGCACTTGATGTTCACTGCTTTGATAAAGTCAGCCATAAAATATTTTAACATCTGAATAGAAAAACGAAAAAAACTAAAAAAAATGTAGGGTGAGTCGTGGGAACAACATGGGTGGAGCAGGAAAAGACACTGGGGTAACGCAGTATTGATTGGTTTTCAGGAGATGGCAGAGACGCCAGCGGGAGTCGAACCCGCGACCTCTCGATTTGTTGTCCAAGACCCAACTTCACTAAGTGTTCCAGATCTCAAGATTGGGGGCATTTAGGAAGAATCCATTTGGGGGATTAATTTCTGATTGTATACAGCGTATGCTTACAAAGTTTCGTCCCGATTACATTAACAAAAAAATTATTAAAAAAATATTTAGAAAAATTATTTTTTTGAAGGTTCAGGAGCTCATATCTCATTATCCAGTGATGGAACTTTCAAAACATTGACTTACCGATGACTCGCCTTGACGTACTGTTCACGAAAATAAAAGAAAAATTGGGGGTTTACATGGCATTTTTTGGAGTTTTACTCTTGGTGGAACTAACAAAAAAAATCGGCATTGTCGATATAGACACTGGCCGCGCCCAATTTGTTGAAAGTACAATGCTACATGTCTAGGCGGTCAACTTTCACCATTATAGCAAATCTCTGCGATGAGCGGTTGAGGCGCCTATAGCGCACAAAATTTTGGCCGAAAAAACGACTATGTCCAAAAAAAACGGGAAAAATTGGCCATAACTCAACACTGGTAAGAGCTAGAGACAAATCCTTTGCAGGTTGAAAATGCCATCATGGGCCGCGCTTATACGCCAAGTTTCAGCCCAATCGCTCATGGCGTTCGCGAGCGGCGCTTCAAAAAAGTGGCAGAGAACACAAAAAAAAACACGCGTTCGCGAAACATTTTTGAAACTATTGACCCCTTACAGTAAAACAAGGAAACGCGTTTTGGCGCGTTCGATGCCCCAGAAGAAGGCGGTTCATTTGAGCCATAGCGGGCCAAAATCCGTTCAGGCAAGCAAAAGTTATAGGCGATCGAAAATTCAAAAAGCCACATTGAGAAGTCGTCACATATTAGGGTTGTACGCTGACGCGTACACCCTGATTATGTATAGCGAACGAGTGAATAACAGACTACCGTAAATCCTCCAATACAGCCCCCCCTCCAATAGTGCCGCCCCTCCAATAGTGCCCCCGGGGGTAAGGGGTATGTTGTGCCATGTGCCTTTTATGGGAAAAAATATAGTGGTAGGTACATTTATATCGTGTATACACACTACTACTAACCAATAATAGTATGTTTCAGCAACTATTAGCGGTAACTACCACCATTAAATGTGGCAAAAGTGATCAAAATCATCGAAAAATCGGCAATTTTGACAGCGAAACTAGCATTACCATTCAAAATTTTAGGTTGAAATAATTGAAGCCCCCCCTCCAATAGTGCCCCCGGGTAAGGAGAGGTTGAAAAAATAGTGCCCCGGGGGCACTATTGGAGGATTTACGGTATGTTGTTGTAGGGGCGGTGTCAGCATACCTGTAACTGGGGGGGGGGGGGTGGGGGCTCTAAAAGCACTCTATAGCTCTTCCTTCCCCCCCCCCCCCCACGGTACGCGCGCTTCAGCACGGCAGCAGCGAGATCGACCACTGACCGACTAGCCCTGTGGCGCGCCAACCTCGGCAACGTCGTGCGTGGCAACATCGTGGTCGTCGTCAAGGAGGCCAGCAATCAAGTGCGTGGCCTACGAACAGCTGGGTAGGTGGGGGGGGGGGGGCACGCAGGCACGCACGGATAATCTCATTTGTTTGTAGCCCCCCAACCCATACATGTAACTCCCTCACAGCCTAACTCCTCTCTCAGCCGCTGCAGTCCCTTCCCACAGACAGAGCAGTGAGGACTTGGTTTTCATCTTGGCGTTCGTATATTGTTAGAAAAATAGATAGGTGGAAAATGCTTCGAGCGGCGTGGGTATTGTGGCGAGTTGGCGCCGGCGGCTTCAGCAGTGCTCTTCCCCGTCTTTTCTCCCCCCCCCCTTACTGTAATACCCCCTCCTACTCTCTGGTGAGCAACCGCCGCCTCCAAATTTTATAAAAATCCGACAAAGGAAACAAAAGTTGTTTAAAAAAGAAATGAGATTATTTTAGAAAAGCACTCTATAGGTCAACGTTTGGGCTCTGTCCTTTTTAGGTGCAATTCAACCAATTTTGGGTGTAAATCGGTCCCCCTATTCCCCCCCCCCGCTGCTACACCCCACATCAAAATGTGGTAGTCTTAGAAAAAAATGCAAATGTTTCAGCAGACCCATGTAAGTGTGTGTCAATCTGTGGTGGTCAGTCGTCAAGAATTCCCCCTCCAGAAATCGGAACTCAGTAGATATCCGAGGGGGGGGGGGGAGGGGGAAAGGGATAGGCGGTGGGAGAAGAAACGCGCCTAGTGGGCCTAGTTTTCTGCATAAAATTGCGTGTAGGTGGTCGAAAGCAGCAAATTTGCGCCTGCGGCGCCGTTTATATTCGTTAATCGTCAAAAAGAGGCCGATTTTGTGTCCAAACCACTGCCAAAATCGCCCAACATCCAAACAGTTCAACAGGGTCCTTTCTCCCTTCTGCAAAATCCTCCCCCCTCCAAAATTTTTTTTTGGATTGGCCTATTTCTTTTCAATGGATCGGACAAACTTCGCCCTCCCACAAATAGGCAAGGTGAAACGTTTTTCAAAGGAGTGTGTACATACCTAGTATATTATGTATAGCGAACGAGTGAATAACAGACTACCGTAAATCCTCCAATACAGCCCCCCCTCCAATAGTGCCGCCCCTCCAATAGTGCCCCCGGGTACGGCAAGGTTGAAATAATAGAGCCCCCCCTCCGATAGTGCCCCCTGGGGTAAGGGGTATGTTGTGCCATGTGCCTTTTATGGGCAAAAATATAGTGGTAGGTACATTTATATCGTGTATACACACTACTACTAACCAATAATAGTACGTTTCAGCAACTATTAGCGGTAAATCAACCATTAAATGTGGCAAAAGTGATCAAAATCATCGAAAAATCGGCAATTTTGACAGCGAAACTAGCATTACCATTCAAAATTTTTAGGTTGAAATAATAGAAGCCCCCCTCCAATAGTGCCCCCGGGTAAGGAGAGGTTGAAAAAATAGTGCCCCGGGGGCACTATTGGAGGATTTACGGTATGTTGTTGTAGGGGCGGTGTCAGCATACCTGTAACTGGGGGGGGGGGGTGGGGGCCCGCAGAATTTTTCAACAACCCCCCCCTAGCCAACCCCCCCCCCCCCACCCCCTCCCCCCCCCCCAGAATTTTCCCACGGGATTTTCACTCAGTCTAAAACGATAAAAGTGAGCAAATGTTGGTGTATTTCAGTGCTTTTCACTGTTATATGACCGTAAAACAACTAAATAACACTGTTAGACCTATTCATACCCATTTTTGACCAAAAAGTACCAGTATAACTCCAAAAATGGCCAGCAACCCCCCACTCTTTGCTCCAGACACTCCCCCCCCCCAGAATTCGGCCATTTAGTCCCCGCCCCCAACACTTCCAGAGCCGGTTACAGATATGGGTGTCAGTCAGTGGGTCGTTGGCGCGTTGCAGCGTGGACGGAGAAGGAAGGCGGCGCAGCGCCGCAGCGGCCGTCGACGATGAGCGCTCACTTCCCACTGATCCATGGACTGCGATGCATTGCGCGCATTCTCCATCGCGCACTTCTGCCCAACTTCATGAAGGTGAATAGAGGGAGACGCACTACTGCCCGCTTGCGTCGTCTTGTTGCGAAACCGAAATCCCATAAAGTGTGCCTTGCGTGTCTGTGCGTGCGTGCGTTCATGCGTTCGTGCCTGCGTGTGCGTGCGTGCGTGCGCGCGTGCGTGCAGCGAGAAAGTACGGTATCAAATAATTAATTGGGTAAAGTGACGAAACGCAGTGGCTTTCCTGTCAAAGTGTGATGCGTGCGCGTGGCGAAATGCACTGAAATCCACGTCTTATTTGTAATTTTATGGAGATTTTAAGGATTTCAAAAAATGGTACAATTTTCGGTGCGTTTTGTTCACGGATTCTTTTGTGCGAAATTCCACACCAAATTGGCGCTTTTTGTGATGACGCGACAAGAGATGCACCATGCCAGATAGGAGCCGAATGCAGCCGCGGAAGTCGCTTGATTGTCTTGAAATGGAAATGTTTACCCTTTTGCTTTTTTTGTCTTGCCCTTTTCTGTCCCTTCCTGGTACATGGTAGTAACGTGCACTCTGGAGACTACGGTAGGTACGCAAAGCGAGTCCGTGCGTGCGCGCGTTCGCGTGTCGGTGCGTTCCGCGAGTAAAGGGTAAGAGACGAGCGGTGCGTTTCTCCTCGTGTTCATGCTGGATTTATTTCTGCGCAATTAAATGGTGAAAAAAAAACAAATTCGAGGAAATTCAAAAGGTGCACTTTCAGTTTCCCGCCGCGCTGACGCAGGAGGAGCGGGCGATGAAGGCGGCCTTTCAGAGACTGAAGGAATCGGTCAGTGGAAATATTTCTGCTCTTATAGGTGGAAAATGTTTCGACCGGCTCATATAATTTGGCGAGTTGAGGGCTTTAATCGTTCAGCCATACTTTCGTCTAATGTATATGTCAATTCTGGTATTGAGTGTTTCGGTTTCTATCTACTTTATTATACTTTATGACATGATTAAAATAAACCGAATTGAATAGCCTTTGCAGCGTGCAGTGGCTGAGGGAGGCGAAGGGGCAGCTATGAGAGAGCGCTGCGCGCGCGCGACGACTCAACGGCCGCTGCCGTCGGCGCCGACGCCCACAGACAGAGCAGTGAGGAGTTTGTTTTGCTATTTTATCGATAATATTTATCAAGAGGGGAACAGGGGGGGGGGGAAGGGATAGGCGGTGGGAGAAGAAACGCGCCTAGTGGGCCTAGTTTTCTGCATAAAATTGTGTGTAGGTGGTCGAAAGCAGCAAATTTTCGCCTGCGGCGCCGTTTATATTCGTTAATCGTCAAAAAGAGACCGATTTGGTGTCCGAACCACTGCCAAAATGGCCCAGAATCCAAAACGTTCAACAGGGTCCTTCCTCCCTTCTGCAAAATCCTCTCCCTCTAAATTTTTTGTCTGGCCCGTGGCTTCACACTGGCTGGTACAAACTTCGCCCTCCCACAAATAGGCAAGGTGAAACGTTTTTCAAAGGAGTGTATACATACATAGCGCACACTGTGTAACCAGTGACTGACTGACAGACTGTGTTGTCGTAGGGGTGAGTGTAGGCGTGTCGTTTCGTTCTTCTCAGCATCGTTTCTTCAGATGGTCGCAGGCAGGTGAAGCGCTTCCTGTCGCCGCTGCACGGCGACGAGAACGCCCAGTTGGCGGTCGTCGAACGCCTTTGTCGCTGCCGACACTGCGCAGAGGGCCGTCTATCTCATGGAGGTCATTGAATTTGTTTGCTTAATCGCAATTAGTTACTCGGTTGGTTTCCCGAGCCCCCAGGGGTTTGCTCGAAACCCGTTTGGCGCTGCGCCGAACCGGCCAGCTCAACCAAGGAGCTGACATTGTACGGGGCGGAGGCTCTCATCAATTGCTTCTGGAGGGGCTATGCGCCATCAGACCCTACGCTGACATTGACCCCTGGCCATCTATGAGGTGCGTGGCTGAGAGACTATCGGACTAGGAAATTGCAGCGCACAACGCAGCCGGGGTGGTGAAAACCCGAAAAAGAATTGAGCGGGGGGGGGTGGTTTTTGGTGAACGTTTCCCCACGAGCCTCTAAATCAGGGTGTACGCGGCAGCGTACAACCCTAATATGTGAGCACTTCCTCAATGCGGTTTGTTGAATTTTCAGTCGCTTATAACTCTTGATTGCCTGAACGGATTGTGGCGAATGATAACTCAAAAGAACCGCCTTCTAGACCGGAATCGAATGAGCCGTCCCGCGTTTTGGTACTCGAACGCGTTGAGACAAATTGTACAAAAATGTTCCAAAAAAGTGGTGTTTCTTTTTTTTCATGTTCTGCACACACTTTTAGGGTCGCCGCTCTGGAACGCTGCTGTCGATTTTGACGAAACTTGGCGTGAACACGTGGTATATAATCGCAATTTTGTGCCCCAAGGTAAATTCGTCTAGGTGCTACGGATCTAGAGTTATGGCCGATTTGGTCATTTTTTGGGACATAGTCGTTTATTTTTGGCCAAAACCCGACAAGAGTAAAAGTCGAAAAAAAGCCGAGTAAACCCCCAAATGTTTTTTGATATTCGTGAACAGTTTTACAAAGAATGTCTGGGGCGCTTGCATGACATTTGAAATTCTCACCACATAATGAGATATTGGCAACCAAAATTTCGGCAAATCCGACCAAAAAAAGTTTGTCACGTATAGGCGCTTCAACCGTTCGTGATACCGCTGTGCTGTAATGACAAAAGTTAATCGTCCGGACTTGGAATAGGTTACTTTCGACAAATGGGAGCGCTCCGATGCCCGTGTCTCTGTCAGCCCTCTTCGAAAGGCCATTTTTTAGGTGTTTTGTTCCAAAAGTTTGTTAGCTATGGACGCTTCAACCGTTCGTCGCAGAGCTGTGCTGTAATGATGAAAGTTACTCGTCTGGACCTGGAATAGGTCACTTTCGAAAATGGGAGCGCTCCGATTTCCATGTTTCGCAGCTCGACCCTCTTGGCGCACCCCCATTTTGGACAAAATTTGGAACTATGATCGTGCATTATTTTTCATTTCCTGAACGAATTCTGGCGCGTGATAGCTCAAAAGAAGCGCATTCAAAGGGGGAATCGATTAAGTCATAACACGCTTCCATACGCTTGTGCATTACCGAGAAGTTTTTTTGGAGATGGCAGGACCCACTTTACATAACAAGCTTCTTGGTTCGTCGCCCACTCGCGCCTGCATCAATGGGACGGAAACCTCGCAGGCATCTATGCTCCACATCAAAAAATGAAATCGGCGGAGGGACTCTTGCTACATGCCAGCTATGGTTTACTGGGCACATTCTTCTTTTTACCATGTTCCCTAAATCAAGAGGTCGCTGGTTCGAATCCCAGTAACGCCTGCCTGTGCCTTTGCACGTGTCCCCTTGGAAAACCCATCAGCGTTGCTTTACTGCAGTGTCTCCAGTCCATTCCACATTTTTTGTCTCTTTTCTAGGTTCTTTTACCAGAATTTTGGTAATTTTTTGAGCTAGAAATATGTTTATAGACGAATGCTCGCTACAGCCCCTGATACATGAAAATGACACACACATCTGCACACCCGCACGCACGCACGCACGCGCACGCACGCACGCGCGCCCACGCACGTACGTACGCACGCACGCACGCACACACGCACGCACGCACAATGTGTACAGTGGTACACGCTTTTCATAAGCTTTATGGTGCAACACTGAGCATGCGTCCGTTCTGGTCTGCTGCTGTGGGTTTGTATGTGTGTGCGTGCGTGAGTTTTTGATTAATCTTTCTTTTACGAAAAAAACACTGTATTAAGGAAAATTTTGCAGGTGGCTGCAAAAAAAAGAGAATATGTGACGCTCCTTTAGGCCCAGTTTGAAAAAACGCGGTATTAAAAGTAGCCACTTCATCAGATGATCAACTTCAGTTTGGACAAACCGTGTATAATCGAACCAAGCGCAGCAACACGTCACATATTCGGCGTTTGTTGTGCGAGCCATCGCACACAGTCACAACACTACCACTATCAATCCACCCTCACAAACTCTTTCATCTCTCTGACGATGCGCATCATTCATTAGGCATCGTATGGATGGACAGGGCACACAGCCAAAGATTCTGCATAAATAATTTCGCTACCCTGCCCATCATAAATTTTTAATATGTGGCTTGCCCTTACAGTAAGTGATATGCACCATCAATTCACGATCTTGAGTACCAAGTACATTGTATACCCTACGTTCAATCTTCGATTCTCGTTCATCTTTGTTCCGCTTCTGTTAGCCTGTGCCTATGGACGGATGGAACTGCCATCTGTAGACGTCCAGTCAAGGACAAGGCCCGCTCTCGTCTCTGAGTCCAAGGAATGAAAGGCCTCGGTCCTCATGCAGCCTGGACTGCCTTTCCAGTGATCCAAGCGAGCACAACAAACGCCGAATATGTGACGTGTTGCTGCGCTTGGTTCGATTATACACGGTTTGTCCAAACTGAAGTTGATCATCTGATGAAGTGGCTACTTTTAATACCGCGTTTTTTCAAACTGGGCCTAAAGGAGCGTCACATATTCTCTTTTTTTTGCAGCCACCTGCAAAATTTTCCTTAATACATAGCGTACACTGTGTAACCAGTGACTGACTGACAGACTGTGTTGTTGTAGGGGTGAGTGTAGGCGTGTCGTTTCGTTCTTCTCAGCATCGTTTCTTCAGATGGTCGCAGGCAGGTGAAGCGCTTCCTGTCGCCGCTGCACGGCGACGAGAACGCCCAGTTGGCGGTCGTCGAACGCCTTTGTCGCTGCCGACACTGCGCAGAGGGCCGTCTATCTCATGGAGGTCATTGAATTTGTTTGCTTAATCGCAATTAGTTACTCGGTTGGTTTCCCGAGCCCCCAGGGGTTTGCTCGAAACCCGTTTGGCGCTGCGCCGAACGTGCCAGCTCAACCAAGGAGCTGACATTGTACGGGGCGGAGGCTCTCATCAATTGCTTCTGGAGGGGCTATGCGCCATCAGACCACCCTACGCTGACATTGACCCCTGGCCATCTATGAGGTGCGTGGCTGAGAGATTATCGGACTAGAAAATTGCAGCGCACAACGCAGCCGGGGTGGTGAAAACCTGAAAAAGAATTGAGGGGGGGTGGGTTTTGATGAACGTTTCCCCACCAGCCTCTAAATTCATGTACAGGTATGATGGTGGAAGCAAAGTACCGTAACGTCACTGCTTGACTTTGTAACTGCACGTCTTTTCTACTCAGTTCGAAACATTTTCAAACGGGCCTTACATAAAAATTCGATAAAAAAAATCGATTTCCACGATTGCCAGTGCTTTGCGAATTGTTTCGTCCCAGTTCTTCTCCAGAGGTGCAACTGACAGTCGAAGCTGGGGGCAGGGAATCTCAGATCTTTCAGAAGTCGGGGGTGGGTGGGGGGTGACGTGCAGCTACACCCTACCCAGTTGCACCTATATGTTCTCTTCCAATCAAAAGCTCTGCCTAGTACGCGCCTTGTGTCTGTCCGTCCCTTCGCCGCCAGCCACCAAGTATACCGCACAATTCAGACGCCGAAGAGTGTGTGTGTATTCACTCGCGGAAGGAGAAGGTCTTTGTGCTGCTCTTCTGCTGCACTGCCAGCACCCATCCGTCAGAAAGTTGCCAGCGGTCGACAAGATCATGAGAATGGCAGCGGTCTACTTGCTGGCAAGCGTCAGCGCACTGCCGAGTGCTGGCCGAACCGCGAGCGAGACAACGGGCGCTGGTCCGACGGTAGCTCAGTAGCAGTAGCTAAGTAGTGGGACGTTGTCTATCGACTTGCGATTGCTCGGTAGGGTCCAACTCCCGCAACGGTACTACTAACACCGCTTGAACGCTGAATCGGTAAGAGAGGGGGAGGTCGTGCTGCGGAAAGCTGAGAGTCGGCGTCGAGGGTGCGAGCCCATCCCAAAAACACAGCTGCTCACACACGCACACGCCCGTGTCAGGGGGAGTACGTTGTGATAGGCTGTGACGCCCCTACACATCAGGCGGCGCTAGTGCATTCGTGCGTGCTCTATAGATAAGAGAACGACAAGTACATCGGTCAGTACCGCTGTGCACCCAATGAATAGGCACTGCATGTATGTATAGGTATATGTATCACAGACGATCGCAGCAGATGGATCCAGAGGAATTTGGGTGGAGGGAGTGGGCCAACACCCCCCCCCCCCGCCAGTTACAGGATACGGTCGGTCGTGCGGCGTCTAGCCTGGCTGGATACACGCTTCTATGGGGCGTAGTTTGCGGGAACGGCGAACTGTGGCCGTGGATGTCTGTCAGGCTCATTCATGAACGGAACGCTTTGAGCACCTTCTCCGCAATGGCGAGGCCAACGACCGCAATGGTCGGACCGGCGAACCAGGCGCCCACGGCGACGACGCCGAACAGCAGCGCGTACTCCGTCGCTCCCCACGACGACTTCTGTTTGCCGTCGTCAGGCTTGCTATGCTCGTTCTTCGGCTGATCCCCGTCTTCGTCCGGAGGCGGCGTCTCGCGCGTCCGCTCCTCGCCCACTTCAGCAGCTTCTGCCTCCGGCTCCACCTCCTCCTGGCAAAGGTGTTTTGACTGGGTGACCAACATATAGAAACGCAGCGACACAGCACGATTCGAAATGGGACGACGCAAGCAAATTGACGAATCCGCTTCTGGTCCAAATGAAGTTGGCAAAGTGGGTAACAAATTGTACACCTGTTCATCGGGACGGTTTCCTTCCCTCAGCTGCTCGGCTGTGTCCGTTGGCTCGCGTTGAACTTGAGAAGACTCGCTAAATATGGACACTACCCTGTAGAATTAGAACATAGGAGTATGTTGTGTAGGAGTTGAGTTTGTTCGCAAGCTACGTCAACAACATCCTTCAAAGAGGGACATTACAGCAGTGTCCCCCCGCCTCTCCAATAGCCCACACGGGTAGCCGAGGGATGAAGGAACAGGTCAAGGGGTACAATTGGACAATTTACGATAGCTCATTGATTGCTTGCCACAATCGCCCATCTACACTGGCGGATCCAGAAAAAAATTTCGGAGGGGGGATGAATTTTGCAGAAGGGAGGACCCTGTTTAACTTTTTGGATGTTGGGCCATTTTGGCAGTGGTTTGGACACCTAATCGGTTCATATTCGACGATTAACGAATATAAACAGCGCCGCAGGCGAAAATTTTGCTGTTTTCGACCACCTACAAGCAATTTTATGCTGAAAACTAGGCCCACGAGGCGTGTTTCTTCTCCCACCGCCTATCCCTTTTCCCCCCTTTCCCCCCTAGATTTCCGATTTCGGGAGGGGGAATTCCCCCTTTCCCCCACTCCTGGATCCGCCAGTGCCCATCTATCTACCTACCGTAAACCCTATAATTAGCCCCCGGGGGCTAATTGTTTCGTTCGAGCTCGAGGGGGTGTATAATTATAGGGGGGGAGGGGTAATTATAGGGGGCTTATAAACTGGAAGTGTCTGTGGAAAGGTTTGTGGGCGAAAAGGCGCGCGGAGGCGATTTTAAGGGAAAAAGGCGTTTTCTACACACGTTGGTACACTCTAACACACTCTCACACAGTCTCACATGCACATACACATACGCGACCATACATACCGTAAATCCTCCAATACAACCCCCCTCCAATAGTGCCCCCCTCCAATAGTGCCCCCGGGTATGGCAAGGTTGAAATAATAGAGCCCCCCCCTCCAATAGTGCCCCCGGGGGTAAGGGGTATGTTGTGCCATGTGCCTTGGGGGGGCCAAAACATAGTGGTAGGTACATTTATATCGTGTATACACACTACTACTAACCAATAATAGTACGTTTCAGCAACTATTAACGGTAAATCAACCATTAAATGTGGCAAAAGTGATCAAAATCACCGAAAAATCGGCAATTTTGACAGCGAAACTAGCATTACCATTCAAAATTTTTAGGTTGAAATAATAGAAGCCCCCCCTCCAATAGTGTCCCCCTCCAATAGTGCCCCCCCTCCAATAGTGCCCCGGGTAAGGAGAGGTTGAAAAATAGATCCCCGGGGGCACTATTGGAGGATTTACGGTACACCCAGACGGAAAATTGTGCCTTTCAGACGATGGTCCATTTAAGGGGGGGGGGGGGCGTAATTATAGGGGGGGGCTTATTAACTCAAAGTGGTCTTGGGAGGGTGTATAATTATTGGGGGCTAATCATAGGGTTTACGGTATATTACTATTACAAAAGCAGAACGTCTGTCTGTCTGTCTGTCTGCAACGCGACCCCACGAGTAGTGCTGCTTGGATTGAGTTGATTCTTTTTGATATCGCTTTAGGTGTTGCCTGTGATAGCTGAAAAATAGCCAAATCAAAAATTATTGTGAAATTGCGCCATACAGTAACCAGTAGTCATGTGATTAAATGTGAGACTTTGGTGTCAAATCTGCCACGGATATGTGTAATCAACCATGCTGATCACGAATCCGGCATTCGTTTTTAAACGCGATACCGTAACCACAAGATACAGCCCATTGAATATGCAAATTGCAAATGGTTGATGTTGCATTTGGGTATTTAGTGTCAAATCTGCCAGGGATCCTGCGTGCGTGTGTGCAAGTTACAACGTTTAATACCTAAATGATATGTCAGCTACTTTACCAACTAAAGAACACAAAAATGACTGAAAGCACTGCTAAATTGACCATTTTAACTGACCTCCAGATAATTCCGAGGTTAAAACAAAAGTTATTAACTCTATCCGATAGTTATGACCCATAATTGGCCGCATCCTTTAAGTCGATTGTGACAATTAGCCCACTGTATGTCTGCTCGAGATGGCATAGTGTCCAATTTATACTATTGAAGAAGATTTAATGACTGAATGGAGAGTTACAACAAAAAAAGGTGAAACATTTTCCTGGATAGTAGAAGTGCATTGGTTGCACTGGTTGACTTCCTTCAGCTTTTTCTACAGCACTTCACAGATTTGGCATTGTTGCTTTCCAACTCAGCATTCGCAGCATGATTTCATGACACATTGTTTTGATGATGAGTCACTACTGAGGACAAGAAAATATTGATACTGAATCACTTTTTGAGCACATTGTGGCAGGTGTCCTGAGTTGAAGCGGCTAGTTTTTGAAAATTTATGACGATCTTAGTTGAAACACCTAGGCCTCATTTGAGTTTAGGAGGTCGGTCGATGACGTACCCGACATCCTGCGAATCTTCATCCTCTTCGATTTTGGTATCGTCTGCCACCAATCTTTTCTTTTGTTCTGCTTCGATTTCCTTGTTGAGAAGAGCTTTCTTAAACAAGCTTTCTTTATTGACACTTCAGTACACGCACGCACGCACACCCTTCCTTCTCTGTATACCACCTCTTGCTCATCTTTCTTAATCTTCCCCATTATCTTCTTCTTTTTGGTCATTTTTTGGGACTTGTGTGCCGAACTTGACCAGAACTGTATTCGAAACCCTGGAAAGCTTTCTTGAAAGGCTCGTAGTCGATGTGCGCAGGAGAACGCTCGTTCTGTGGACGAAAGCGGCCGACGCAACGGTCACGAGTTGCACGGCGGGGCTCGCGGCGGCAGGATGTGCGTGATTCATCCCGCTGCCTGGCTGGCTGGCCAGCTGCCGCGAACGACGCACAGGCGTACGGACTACGGTACAGACGCACACGGCCTGTCTGCTGACAGGATGTCGTCCTGCACACTCGAACGCGCTCGCTCCCAACAAAAAAGCGGCCGTTCGGCGTTCGGCTGCTCGGCGGGCGCGCGCTCGCTCGCACACCCACAAGCGGCGGCCAGACGGCGGACGTTTATAGTGGGGGTGGGTGGTGTGCCTTTACATTGCCTTCTCGACTCGCGCTGCCTCGTGCGCCCGCTGCACTTGCCGTATAGCGACTGAGGCGCTGTTCCAGTTTAGGCGTTCTACAAAAAAACGCTTATTCTGGAACGGGCAGTTTCTATCTAATTTAGGTCTTGCTTTGGCTTTGGCTTAGGCATTGCTTAGGCTTAGGCTTTGCTTAGGCTTAGGCTTAGGCATTGTCTAGGCTTAGGCCCTGCTTAACCTCGCCTAAGCTGCTAGGCTAGCCAACCCTTACCAAAGCCTAAGCAATGCATAAGCGTAAGCTTAAGCCTAAGCAATGCTTAAGCCTAAGTCTAAGCAAAGCCTAAGCGTAAGCAATGCCTAAGCCTAGACAATGCCTAAGCATAAATAAGTGTAATCAAAGCCTAAGCCTAAGCAAGGCCTACATTATAACAAGAACATTCTGCCAGTTCCAGAATAAGCGTTTTTTTTATAGAACGCCTAAAGTTTTGATGAACGCGTATTTTTTTTAGAACGCCGATTTTTTTGTTGAACGCCTAAAGTTACACTGCCTTCTCGACTCGCGCTGCCTCGTGCGCCCGCTGCACTTGCCGTATAGCGACTGAGCGGAACGGAGAGATCGGCCTTGAAGACATGGCGAACGTCGGCATGAATATGGGGGCTCTGAGAAGGGAGCGGCGTCGCCTGCGGAGAGAAGTACGTCCCCATTTTGTCATTTTGTTGCAGCTTTAATCACCACACACACCACGAACGACAGTGTTGAACAAGTTTGCGTGCGTGTTGCGTTCAAGCGAGGAGAAGAGTCGGGTGTTTGAGCGCCCCTTTGGCTACGTCATGTCGCAGAGTAGAGTACTACGACTTCAGGTGCGCGAACTGAGACGCACTCTTCTTGCGGAGCGCCAGATGAATCGCAGGTTGATCAATGGGATCAGCAGACAGCTCGAGCAGCCCCGCCAAGCGAGGTTGTTTGTTGTTGGTTGAGTTGCGAGGTTGAGTGAGACGCCTAATGGAGATTGCATTCTGTGAAGTGCTTCTCGAGAGCGCTGTTCCCCTTTCCAGGCTGAGCTGTTCCACTAGAGCCACTCAAACAGACGCGGAGCCCTGCCAGGAACAGGTAGCTTTAAAACGTGTGAATTCGACAATTTCTGCCCACGTTGGTACACTGGTACGTTGGTGCACTCTAACACACTCTCACGCAGTCTCACATATGCAAACATGCATATACCGTAAACCCTATAATTAGCCCCCCCCTATAATTAGCCCCCCCCCCTATAATAATACACCCTCCCAAGACCACTTTGAGTTAATAAGCCCCCCCCCTATAATTACGCCCCCTCCCTAAATGGACCATCGTCTAAAAGGCACATGTTTCCATGTCTGGGTGTATGTATGGTCGCGTATGTGTATATATGTATGTACATGTATGTGTATGTGAGACTGTGTGAGAGTGTGTTAGAGTGTACCAACGTGTGTGCACAGCGCCTTTTTCCCTCAAAAATCGCCTCCACGCGTCTTTTTGCCCACACATCTTCCCACTCATCGACACTTCCAGTTTATAAGCCCCCCCCCCTTTATAATTAGCCCCTCCCCCTATAATTATACACCCTCCTAGAGCTCGAACGAAAAAATTAGCCCCCGGGGGCTAATTATAGGGTTTACGGTATACACATACAAACACGCCCATACATACACTCAGACACTGAAAAATTTGCCATTCAGACGACTGTCCATTTAGGGAGAGGGTGTAATTATACTGGAGGGGATTGGGTAATAAACTCAAACGTGGTCTAGGGAGGGGGTGCAATTCTATTTGGGGGCTAAATAAAGTTGAGTGTGCTGATCATAGGGTTTGCGGTAGCTACGCGGATAAAATTACGCGCGCTTTGCAGGAAAAAGGCGGTTATTCGTTGTCGAAGCTCGGCGTCAGTCTAAAGAACTGGATCCGCGATCACTGGGTGGCCGTGACGGCAGTGGGCGTGGTGGCCGCAGTTGGCACCGCGGCCCTCAGCGCCTACTGCGGCGGTGTCCTCCCGGCGTTCGTCGCCACCGCATCGGGCATGACATCCGCCGCAGGGCTCTACAAAGTCGTCAAAGAGGTCGCCAAATCACCTGTGGTAGAGGCCGTGGCGCGCTCCTTCACTTGGCTGTACCTGAAGAAGAAGAAGAAATGGACATTCAACTCGCCGTGTGGGAAAATTACAATCGCACTGGACCCTAATGGCTGAACGGTCTACTATGGTGGAACGGCGATCGAACCGCATCTGTAAGTTAACTGACGGGGGCCAATTTTCACAATTCCCCCCCCCCAACCGAACCTGGGTGGAAGGAGTGGAAAAACTACCCTTCTGTAAATCCTGTACAAGTAATAGTGTTCCCCGCTGCCCCCCCCCCCGCCCAAGAGCCATTTGCCTCCCCCTCTCCCCTTCACTCGGACAGGCCCGGTTACAGGTATGCATCGAACCGGCTAACCCAATCGTTTCGTCAAATCGCCGTGTGCTGTGTGATGCGTTGTGATTTTAATGCTGTCAACACTCTGATTTATCCTCGCCTTCGCAACCAACCGTTGCCCCCTCGCCACAAGTGCTATTTATACTCGTCATTCCTTCGTGCGCGCACCTCTGAAGAATCCGTTAATAAAGCTCGGAAAAAATCATTAATTATCAGACATGCAATAACAGTACACTGTAATTTCATTGTTAGGTAATTTAATTTGGAGTGAAAGTTCGATACCGAAGTCCAGGGGCGGATCTAGGCATTTTTTCGAGGGGGGGGGGCAACTTTACGCCAAAAATGTTAGCTTCCCGTCTGAAAGTTTCGCACGTTTAGCGCTACAGCTGGCATTTTTGCATGTCAACTATGACAGCTGCAGGCATTGGCAGCTTTGTTCAATTCGCGCCGCAGGCAAAAATTTTTGTATGTTAGCCACCACATATCTCGAAAATTTGAAGCAATTTTCCATTTATTTTGGCTCACAAGAGTGAGCAACAGGCAAAAGTTTTGAAACGTACTGTACTGGTATGCGTACTTTATCGAATATTTTGCGAACGTTACAGATTGGATTTAGCTTGGCGTTACAGATTGGAGAGACCCTCCCACATAGGGGTAACTGACCATCAAAGCTGCGGGGGGGGGGGGGTTGAATATGGGATTTTTCTGGGATCTGGGCTGAAGTGAAAGTCGTTGGGGTGACTGTTGTGTATTGCTCTGAGCCAATTTACTCCAATACACTATCTTCCATGTTGTCGACGTCGTCAACTGCAGCGGCTGCTGGCACGAGGCGCAGTGCACAGTCTCGCCTCAGAGCGCATGCCGCAGGCAGAGGGGCAAATACTTGCAGCAGAACTCTGTCGGTCAAGCGAAACAATGAAGATGGCCTTGATTCCACTTATCGTGACCGCGGTTCAGGCCAGTTGGTGGTGAGTTGAGCTGCTTGGAAACAAACTTGGCCGCAAAGAAGTGCGCCGTGCGACGGAAGAGCGGAAGTATGCGGCGCTCGGTTGCGCGGAAGGCACGCGCGAGCGAGGCGTCGTTCGTGCGAGCCGTCACGCGATGGCCGCGCTGCCGCTGACGCAAGAGCTGGGGAAGGCGTGCGCGCGGTGTGACGTGCGCGGCAGCTGCGCGAGTGGCCGGACAGGTACTGTTGCTGCTTCAGCATTCCGTTGTTAGAGAACGACACGCACACACGCCCCCACGTCAGTCTCAGTTGTTTGCCGCGCCCCCGCTGGCACCCGCCCGGTCCGGTCAGCCGCTGCGGCGTTGGCAAGGCTGCGCCGACAACCTCCATTTCGGCGC
Organism: Paralinhomoeus sp. GSCO2_6; assembly: GCA_030248085.1. Taxonomy (NCBI): domain Eukaryota; kingdom Metazoa; phylum Nematoda; class Chromadorea; order Monhysterida; family Linhomoeidae; genus Paralinhomoeus; species Paralinhomoeus sp. GSCO2_6. The sequence continues at coordinate 75,624 of JASAMY010003500.1, forward strand.
CAATTTCGACCGGCGATTCATCAACTCGTCCGAGCGCCGCTCGAGAGACGGTCGCGCTCCACCGCCACAACGGCAGAGCCGGACGCAAGGTGAGCCCGCCGCGTCCGGTGATACTGGACTGCACGTACGCCGTACACCTCCGACCTGCGCAGGCGGTGCGACGCCACTACAAGAAGTTCTGTCGGTTCCACGCACGACGTGTCCGGCTCGTGCACGACCAAGTCCTGCTACATGCGCATCGCATCGTTGCTACTGTATCCACGGTGTGTTACAGCCTCCTCGTCGTCGTCGTCGTCCAGCCTACAAGGGTGGACCACGACAAACGTGACCAGCCGACCGGAAAAAACGCGACTTCCACACTCGACATTGACTCGCTTGTCTTCCGTTCTGAACAGCGTATTCTTCTAGTTCTGATGCGCCCTACACATTTCACACCACTTCCTTCAACAAAACACAAACACTAGAAGAACAAACAACGCGGCGGCGCTAACAGCGCAGCTTTGCGACGGCTAACGGAAAATGGCACAAACGCGCAATTACTCGTTTGGCGCATGCACAAGCGCACATGACAAGCAGTGCGGCAAACTCAAAGACGTCCCCGTAAGCGCTACACGCCGTGCACCGTTTTCTCGTGGCGGCGGACGGCGGCGCTCCAGACGCTGCGGAACTCGCAGAGGCGGCAGTGGAACGGCTTGACGCCCTCGTGGATGCGCCGCGAGGTTGCCGCTCTGCCCAAACGCCCTGCCGCAGACGTCGCATTTAAACGGCTGCGCGCTCTGCGTAGCAGCGAAATTGCAACGTGCACAGCGTCCCTGGGGCAACGAAAAATGAGCCAACTTGGTGCTCAGTGCGTTCGTGCCTCCGCAGATTGCCCAGGAAGTTGAAGCGCCGGTCGCAGTGGGCGCACACGTGCGGCTGCTGGGCCGTGTGGACGAGGAGGTGCTGGGCGAGGGCTCGTTCATTGGAGAAGCGCTTGCCGCAGTCGGCGCAGACGTGCCGCCTCTGCTTGCGGTGCACACCGACGACGAGCTTGTTCAGCGTCGACCGCTCCTTGGCAGCGTACGCGCAGTCGGCCCACTCGCTGCAGAACGGACGCTCGTAGCCTAAGCAATGCATAAGCCTAAGCCTACGGGAGGCAGCATATGAGCCTAAGCCTAAGCAAAGCAAAGCAAAGCAAGGCGCAGCGCAAGCGTAAGGAAACAGGTCGTCACAATGGCACAATGAACTTAGGTTCACCCAAAAATTCCAGAAACAGAAAAACGGCATACGCAAAACGCACGGAGTCAAAAAGCCTGTCGGGCCAATACGCCACGCCGAATTGGAACAAATTGGTACATACTTGGCAAAAGAATTGGTACACATACACAACGTAATACATTTGGTTTTGGTACACGCGATAGACATGCAAATCTGACAATTGCAAATTCAAATTTTGTCGCATTCGATAGTTAAAATACTTGCCTAATATACAGAATTCGACTGCAGAAATGACGACTTTGATTCCGCGCATGTGCCACGCATAGTGATACGAGTTTCGTCTGCTGTCACCCCGCTTCAACGGAGGAGGGGGCAATCCGAGTGAAAGTTTCGCTAACTAGACACATCACTACTGTTTCTTAGCCTTCGGGACGAGAGCAAGCCAGCTGAAGCCGTTGAAATATAGCGTCAAGTCGGCACCGAACGCCCGCAACAGCTCCGTCCTCTCAGTGTCTCTCTCCCGTTCACAGCTCAGTGAGGGAGTCTCTTGCAAAAGCCATGCCGCCTGCTGAGTTACTCCCGCCTCACGTCACCCCCCAGGTTCTGTGCTCAGGCCGAGACGCTTGCGTAGCGCATAGCCCGATGCGCAAGCCAAGCGCTCGCCAAGCTCAGAGACCATGGGCATGAGACGTGCGCGGCTGGCAGCTTGCAAGAGACTCCTCTAGTCGCTGTACGAGGTCGGCCGCTGCGTCGGGTGCGTGCTGCGTCTAGAAGCGGCGGGCGCCATGTGCGCGCTGGCAGTGGGCGCGCACGCACGCGCGCACCCGCGCGTGTCGCAGCATGTGATCCCGACGTCGAGAGCGGTACTCGCAGCAGCCCGCAGCGCACTGGAACACCATGGGGAAGCTGTCATGGACGCGAACATGCTGCTTTAGATTGAAGAGCGATCTCTGGGAGCGCGGTCGCGGCTGCTCTTAGAGCAATCTTACAGGGCCAAGTGTTCAATCCCACAACTACATACGATATATTTGCAATTAGAAGTAACGTGGAGCCGCAGCGACGCTCCTGCCGACAGTCGCTAAACGCGACGACGACCCGGCCGCAGACGGCGCAGAGGAAGCGCAGCTTTTCCCGGTCATTTGCGTACGGGAAATAGTGCACGTAGGTGAAGTAGAGCGCGCCGCCCAAGCGCGTCAGCACGTGCGCCAGGCAGAGGAAGGCGAGCAGCGTCCTCGGTTCCTAAACGAGCGCTCTCTCGCCGTCTGGCGCACGGCTGTCGAGTTGTCTCGAGCGAGCTGCGTGCTCGTTGCTCGCCCTCACTCTAGTGAGCCAGTCGCACAGCCCCGGCGCAAGCCACGAGGCGGCCACAGGCACGAGAACAACGCCGCCTACCACCAGAGCGATCTTCCTAAACATTTCTCGGTTCTCCCGCGCCCTTATTGGGAGTCACAGCGCGGCGTACTTGGACAGTAGCAGGGCCAGGCGCAGCGCGGGTAAGCCGACCGTTTCAGCGACTGAGCGAACAAATTCGGCGTTGCCGAGAGGCCGACACGCCTCCTCCGCCGTCGTCCACGTGCACACGAGGTCGATGCTCTGAGCGCCCGCACGCCCACGCTACGACGCGCGGGTTGACGCGCCTTCGTACCGCGCCGCTGCCGTCGCGGCGCCACGGAGACAAGGCAAGACATATTACGCACACAACAACAGACAGAACAGAGGACGCAGCACAAAAAGTGAAAGACAGATTAGACACGCCCGCCCCCCAAGCGACACACACAGCGCTACACACGACAACGCCACTAGACACCACCACCAAGCAATAAACAGATCACCGGCCACCAAAAAAAAAAAACGACCCCGACGACAGAGACCCATATACTCCGCGCAGCAGCCCCCGCGCGCACGCACACACCAGCCCACAACAGAACAACAAACAGCACGCACGCACGCACGCGCGCGACCAGCAGCCATATCCACAGCGCGACCCACCGAGAAGAGAACACCAACAACAAGGACAACAAATCACAACACAAACCAGCAAAAAAAAAACAGGACACCACACACAACAAAAATACCCAAACCACCCGACACCCCCGACCCCACACATAGAACCCCACCAAGCCCCCAAGGACCACAACACACCCACACCCACCCACCACACCAAGAACACCGACCCACACCACCACACACACACAAGCACACAGAACAAAACCAACACCCCCACACACCACACACCACACAACCCCCACCCCACACACACATCCACCCCCAGCGCCAACAGCGACCACGCGCCACCACCCCACCCAACACAAGCGCGCCGCCAATACATATACAACCAAATATAACCCACACACCAACCCCCACATATAACACACACCACCACCCCACACCCAACCAACAAACCACAACAACAACCCCCCACCAAACACCCCCACCAACCACAAAAACAACAAAACCAACAACACACCCACCCCAACACAAACCCACAACCCAAAACACAACAACCAACAAAAACCAAACACAAACCCACACACCACAACACCACACCACCAAACACCACACAAAAAAACAAAAACCCCACACCACCCACACACAAACCACAAAAAAAAAAAACAAAAAAAAAAAAAAAACCACAAACACCCACAACAACACACCAACAAAAAAAACAAAAAAAAAAAAAAAAAAAAAAATAAAACAAAAAGTCATCCCGTGCGTCGACGACGGGCACGAATCCGCACTTGACGCTCCAGTAGTGTTCTCGGCCGCGAGCACACCCGTAGCGCGTGGTGGTCGGTCGTGTGGACCTCGTCGGACGAGCAGAGTCGCGCCGGCGCTGCTCCTCCACGGATTCGAGCGTTGGCAGCAGCGCTCGTTCGCTGCAAACAAATCCATCGCTGCCGCACGCGCTCCGCCGACGCACGCAAAAGGCCGCTGACTCGTCCGTCGCCAGGGGCAGCGGCAGCAGGCGGACGACGCCGTCCGACGTCGCCATCGCTCGCCACGACGCGACGCAGCACCGCTCCGACTCCGACGTGTCGTTGAAGCCAGAAGCGCTGTCCGTCACCGCCCCCAAAGAGCAAACGCAGCAGCACAGAGCCAAAACAATCAACATACTGGTTATGTCGAGCTCTTACATTCAAAAAAGGATTTCTTAGCACATCTATTAATCTTGTCGCTGCGTCAACGCGCCGAGTACATATAGAGGCTGAACAATTCGTAATGAATGTTTTGTCCGTCCGTCCGTCCGTCCGTCCGTCCGTCCGTCCGTCCGTCCGTCCGTCCGTCCGGCCGCTTTTTGTCCCTTCTCCTCCTAAAAGGAGAATATCGTTAGAATAGTGATCGTTCTAGGGTGCCTAAATTTGGTCACAAGATTTCGGGGTCAAATCTTGGTCCAAGAGAGACGATTTTGGTACCATTCGATTCGTCTCAACGAGCTATTGGGTGGATGGACCCCCTTTTTGGGGCTTTCTATTATAGTTTTTGGGAAAATTCACAAAAACCGTATTTTACCATTACGAAAGTTTTGCAGAGTTTTCTCGAAAAATAACTTCGACGGTAACTTCGATCGATTCTAGGGGGCTTTTAGTATGTTAAAGGGACCATGGGCACAGCGCGATTCAGTCTCCTGGCTTTAACCGTTCTTGACTTATAAAGGGTAGAAATTTCGGGTTCGAAATATAAACTTCAGAAAATCATAGCGCTGAATTCCTCCAGTAGAAGTTGCAAAATCTAAAAAGCAAGCTTTGTCTATCCATTATCTTCGATTTAGGCCATCACGCGTGGGGAAGCGTTGCCGATTTCGGGGAGTTCTTACTCGCCAAAGCTCGAACATTTTTTTTTCTTCAAAATTTCAAATGCTGGCATATTTGTTTTTGGTGTAGCGCGTTCAAAACTGGACCGAAACCGGCGTGCAAATGGCTTGGATTGAAGCTCTCGACGAGGCCTACATGGAGGGCTACGAACTTTCAAAACAATTAAACTTTTTTGTGCAAAAATTTACAAAATCAAAATTCTCGTAAAATTTCCCCATTATTTTGCATGTAGTTCGTTCAAAACTGGACCGAAACCGGCGTGTGACGGCTTCGATTGAAGCTCTCGACAAGGCCTACGTGGAGGGCTACGATTTTCAAACCACTTATCGCTTATCGCTTAAACGCTTATCGGTGCGTGTCCGTGTGTGCGTCGTTTTGTGCGTCCGTGCGCCTGTTAAGAAATATCGACGAGTTGCCCACACTCTGACATGTTGGCTGGACACGACGTCGTAACCTTCGAATAAATCTCGCCAATAGGCGAAATCACATTGCGCAGTCAAAGAACGCGAAGAATTGGGCGGGAAATTTAAAAATGTAAATTTGCATAAATACTCAATCACAGTCTGAAGAAGCGACCACATTATCCACCATCTCTGACACGACAGCGGAAACGTCGTCGAAATCTCGCGTACCGTTTTGGCCTAAAGGCATTTTGGTGCGTTGCTTAAACATGCCAGCTCACGTGTACAAAGCACTGCCCTATTAGCCTGCTTCACGCTAAACTCCCACGCAAAGTTCCAAGCCACACACACACACACTGGACATACCTGTAACTGGGGGGGGGGGGGGTTGGGGACCCCACAGAGTTTTTTCAAACACCCCCCAACCCTCCCCATCAGAATTTTCCCAAGGGATTTTCACTCTGTCTAAAACGATAAAAGTGAGTAAATGTTGGTGTATTTCAGTGCTTTTCAGTGTTATGTGACCACAAAGCAGCTAAATAACACTGTCTAGACCCTATTTATACCCATTTTGACCAAAAAGTACCAGTATAAATCAAAAAATGGCCAGCTACCCCACCCCCACTTTTTGCTCCACACCCCCCAGAATTCGACCATTTACTCCCCCACTCTTCCAGACCCAGTTACAGGTATGACACTAGAGTACGTACACAGGCGCACGCTGCATGGTACCGTAACCGGAATCATGCAAATCCATAAGAAGAAGGGCGGCTCAGGCTGGGCAATTCCTGCCAGAGCGTACCTCTAAACCCAAACAGAAATCAACCGCCCCCTCCTTGCATTTCCCTGTTTTTATCTACCTGTCAAAATGACAGGTTTTTGCCTGTAACACACCAACATATCGCTATTGAAAACCTATTTCGACCAAAAGTCCCAATTGAGACGAAAATAGTTTCCTAACAAATTCCAACATGCTCTCTATGCTCCGTCCGAAAACCCGTTACAAAATGGAGGGGGAGGGGGCATAGAAGTTCAAATTGGACACCTGTATTCAAAATTGCCTTTTAAGATAGGTAGCTTTTTGGCATGAATAATTTGGTGTAGCGTTCTTTTGGGAACTTGTAGCCAACACACAAAAAAAGGACGTAAAACACTTTCTTTAGTCTTTTTAGACATACTGAACTGCAAAAAAAAACTGGGGGGGGGGGGGGGGTTGGGGTTATAATTTGCCACCCCCCGCCACACGGGCGCATCCAGGGGTGGGGGAAAGGGGGAATTCCCCCACCCGAAATCAGAAAAGGAGGGGGGAAAAGGGGGAAAGGGATAGGACGGTTGGAGAAGAAACACGCGTGGGCCTAGTTTTCAGCGTAAAATTGCTTGTAGGTGGTCGAAAACAGCAAAATTTTCGCCTGCGGCTCCGTTTATATTCAAATAATCGTCGAAAATGGATCGATTAGGTGTCCAAACCACTGCCAAAATGGCCGAACATCCAAAAAGTTCAACAGGGTCCTCCCTTCTGCAAAATTCTTCCCCCTCCGAAATTTTTTTCTGGATCCGCCAGTGCCCAGCCATAGGCGTAACTGACCATCGAAGCTGGGGGGAGTGAATCTGGGATTTTTCAAAAGTCGATGGGATGGGGGTGACCTGCACGGCCAAATGTTCAAATGTTTACACTTTCTCATTTTCCAACCTCAATAATGACCTTGAACATGATTCGTGTATGCTGAAAACACGGCGCCGTATGCAGAATTTGGTGAATTTTTGGCCGAAAACACCCTCAAAAGACTCCAAAATGGTCCGTAGGTGCGTAAAATACAGCGCCGCAGGCGAAATTTTTGATATTTGGACAATAAATACTGCTCACAGGCCTGAAAAACACCTTGGGAAAGTATGAGACACACATCCAGCCATCCAGCCAGCTAACCTGCAATGAGTGCAGTTTCGACCAAAGCTGGGGGGTGGTCCTACTTTTCATGCAGGATTGACCAAAGCTGGTAAGGGGGGGGGGGTGACCTGTACCTACACACTACCCAGTTACACCTATGCCCCCAGCTACAAGTACATACGTTCCCACACGAACCTGCAAACGAATTTCCGACGCGGCGGCGGCGCCGCGCGACTCCATACGTTCAAAAAAGCAGACCAATCTGTCCGCCTAAAATCACCAGCTAAGCTATGGTTTTTAATTTGAGATTCTCATTCCGCATCCTGAGAATAAACTTTTCCGGTCAAAACTGACGTAACAATCACTTCGACACACACACACACACACACACACACACACACACACACACACACACGCACGCGCACGCACGCGCACACACGCACGCACACACCTTGGAGTCAATACTTCGTAACAGTTCGACCATCTGTAGTAGCAGTTTCGATTCCAACGCCCCGCTGCTGACAGGCGAAGAGACCCGTTCAGGTCATTCGGTGAGCTCTATGGGTGTACTGGGGCAACCTGAAAAAACTATACAGCACTAAAAGAACCAAGCGTTTTGTTCCGAACATACGTGACACGAAACACGACGTGGCGACATGTGTGTCCACCCGTCAACACGGTACAAGTTGTTGTTAGAATAAAGGCAATGGGGTACACTAAGAGGCACTCAAATCATACCTGTAACCGGGAATTGGACCTGGGGGGGGAGGGTTCGGGCACATTCTGCGGGGGGGGGGGGGTGGAAAATCTAGAGGAGGGGGGTCTGGGAAGGAAAAAATAGGCACTTTTTGGTTGATTCTTAGTCAAAAAGACACTGTAAAAACCCTAAAATAGGCACTTTTTAGTCAAAATACACTGTAAATAACCCAATATAGGTACTTTTTGGGCGATTTTTGCTCAAAAGCACCATACAAAACACATTACCACTTTCAGTTTCGAATTTCTGGGGGGGGGGGGGGGTTGGGGGGGGGGGGGGGGGGTGTGGGTAGGGTCAAAACCAGCAAGTGGGGGAGGGAACCCCCCCCCCCCCCAGTTACAGGTATGCAGTCAATGGTCCATCTAGCATATGCATATCTCCATGACGCCTTCCCGTCTAGAAGCACTAGCAGCCACATCACATTCGGAAGAATTGTATCAAAGGCATTCGGAAGAATGGCAACCGCAATCTAGTGACAGCCGGTGGTCCGAGCCAGTTCAGGATACATAGGGCAGCGCATGGCCTAGTGGTAAAGAATCGGCCTCTTCCCCGCAAGGTCCTGGGTTCGATTCTTGATAGAGCCACTAGACCGACGACTTCCCTTTCGATGGATTTTCCCTGCCCTAGATTATAGATGCGTTCTTCCGAAGGTCTTTGGCTGATTGCCGGCACTGGACGGGAAGGCGTCCCGGAGGGGGCGATGCTGTCCGGCCGCACTCCGGCCTCCTTCCGTTGCCCCGAATCCGACAACAACAACAACAACAACAACCTGCAACCGGGTCAGAGTGAGACGGGGTGGAATTTCTTTGGGGGGGGGGGGTGAGAGACCCAAAGTTGGGGGAGTATAGTAGCTGACTATTTTTCACACATAATACTGAAACGATTTGAGGGGAATGGCGGCTGGAGCAGAAAGTGGGGGAAGGTAGACGACCATTTTTGACTTATACTGGTACTTTTTGGTCAAAAATGGGTTGAAATAGGTTCTAGCGACATATTCATTCAGCTGTTTTCCATTTAGCCAACATTCACCCGCTTTAGACATGGTGAAAATTCTTTGGAAATTCTGATCCATTGGCAGGAAAAGCGTCGGTCCAACTTGCACCTGTACTAACACCTGTACTTGCACCGGTACAAATCTATATACACTAGCGGATCCAAAGGAGGGGGGGGGTGGGGGGGGCGTGCCCCCACCTGTCATAAGGTCGGCAAAGGGGGGCAGCGGGGGCAGGCGCTGGGGGCAGAGAAGGGGCTGGGGGCAGTCGTTGGAAGCAGAGAACGTCGAGGGGGCAGGGCAAAAGGGGCAGAAGGAGGCCAGACAAGAAGGAAGAAGGACGAATCGGGCTAATATTGGCCTATTTCCCATAGATTTACACACTCATAACCGGAGAACCCTTGCCTGCGGGCCTCTATTGGGAGAACGACTGAGTTTGGACTAAGGTTTTGACTCTATATTTTGGTTCCGCTTGGCCAGCCCATCGCCATCCAAAGTATAGATGCACGTAAGGCATGCAAGGGGGGGGGGGGCAAAGGGATGCAAGCTGACCTAATGTGACTGTTTTGCCCAATAAAATAATGCTCAGATGTAGGTTGGAAAACCAAAATTTTCGCCTGCGGCGCGCGCTTTTGTGCATACTTTTGGCCACAACCCATGCTAAATTCCTTGAAATTATAAGGAAATAGGCAGTTAACATTGAAAATTTTCGCCTCCAACACGATTTCGAAAAGTTGAACAAAATGTCTCACGTGTTCTACTAAAAACA
>JASAMY010000863.1:0-85456 GCA_030248085.1 Paralinhomoeus sp. GSCO2_6
ACCATATTCCACTGCATCTATCGACACAAAGAGCAGCTGGAGGGCAAGCACAAGAACCGTGACAAGCTTCGATACGAAGCAGAACGCAGAGCCAAGGCTGCAGCCGTCGAGTGGTTCAAAAATTCGCCAAGAGAAACGGTGCCGCCGTACGACGAGGACGAACTCCTCGAGGTGGCCCATGCAACCAACTCCACCCTAGCAGTCCTCCGAATTCTACCAGAGGACGACTGCGAGTTCGTGATCGAGGAAGTCGGTCCGAATGAAGAGGACACAACAACCGTCGTCTTCCACAATGGGCGCTACCATTTGATTACAAACCCAGTGAAATTTGGGCGAGGGAACAAGTGCGAGATCTGCGGGATGGTCGTGCAGAACCGAAACGTCAGCCACCACGAGGGCCTCTGCAAGTTCAAGAGGGACAGCAAGCCAGGGCGAGCCGGTGCGCCCAGCCAAATCAAGTTCGCCAGAGCAGGGCAAAAGTACAAGCGGAAGCTCACAGTCTTCGAACGACTGAAGCAACAAGACCTGAGCTTCGTCGACTTGGACCCGAAGCTGTTCGAGCCAGCCGTCATAACGTTCGATGTGGAGACATCGTTCTGCATGGCCAAGTTCACGGACAAGGACTTCGACTTTGGCACGCACATCCAACCGCTGGCAGTGCACGAGCTCTACCACATTGCATTCGCAATGAAGCTCACCAACGGCCACCAGAAAGTCGGCTGCATTCGGCTCCGTGACGTCCAGCCTGGCCAGAGCTTCTCCGAGCTGCTGGTGAAGCAGCTGCTGCTCTACCAAGCCGAGGCGGAGCGGATGAAGACGGAACAACTGAGCGACGTGGTCGATGCCATGGAATCACTCCTTCACCGACCGTACCTGAAGAAATTCCAGAAGAAAGTCCTGACCAGGCTCCTGGAAGATCTCAGGGCCAACATTCGCCAAGTCATCGTCATGGGATTCAACAGCAGTCGCTACGATCTCCCAGTTTTGGTGAGTGTGCGACACAGTGAACAGTTCGAACACACGTAGTTCAGATCGGTGACGGCTTGCTCTTCCACCTGGTCAAATTGGACAAGGCGGCTTCGGTTCTGGTCAAGTGCACGGCGTACCTGCAGATCGTCTCCCACCGACTGAAGTTTTTGGATTTCTCCAACTACTTCAGCAAAATGTATGTACACAGTGTACCTACATGTGCGGTACGTGAATATTCAGGACGCTGCGGAGTCTGCTCAAGACGTTCAACGTGCCGCACCTCAAAGGAGAGTTCCCCCACGAGCTCATGAAGGACAGCGGGAAGCTGGAGATGGACGTCGAGCAGTTGCAGCCCGACGACTTTTACACGTCAATCTCGGCCAGCAACCAACTGGAAGACGGTGGTGCCGACAAGGTCGAGCGTCTGCAGCAGCTCAAGCAAGAGTGGCGCGAACTGGGCGTCAAAACGCTGGAGGACCTCTGCGTCGTCTACAGCTACGGAGACGTCGAGCCACTCTGCGACGTTGCCCACCGCATGTGCATCATGTACAGCGAGCAGTTCAAGGTACTATAGTGCAAATGTTGAAATTGTATACGGTTGAAATGTTCAGATCGCAATCGACGTGTTTCACACGTTCGTCACGTTGCCTGGACTGTCGCTGTCGCACACCATCTCCAACATGGAGGCAGGCGCCCACTTCCGCCTGGTCAACAAGGAAATCTACACAAAAATGCGGAGAGGAATTCTGGGCGGAGTCACCTGCCTCTTCAAACGTATGCTGACAGTAAGGTTTATCGTTTAGCACATGTGTTTATCCAACATTAGGACACTGCAAAAACGGCGAGACGGTGATCAATGCGCACCTGAATGCCAACCATCCTGTGGCGCGCCACCAGCGCGGTGACGACGCCAATGCACTCTACCCGACGTCCATGGCTGATGAAATTCTGCACGGGCCATTCTGCATTCGTCGGAAGTCGACAGACTTTGAGCAGGAGTGGTTTGGGCGCAAAGATCGCACCGGCAATCGCTGCTACATATGGCTGGCCATGAAAGAGCTGGAGCTGAAGAAGACGTATGGGAAAGACTTCAAGATCAGGACCAACCTGTCCGATCAGGAGCAGCAAGTCTATCTCACGGACGGCACCCACTACCGCGTGGACGGATTCGCCAGCGTCTTCGAGCCAAAGCTCCGAACACGGCGTCGGCTCGTCTTTGAGTACTTGGTATGCAGTGCAAATTGGGCCTAACCGCTTTAACTGTGCGCGTGTTCAGGGTTGCGGAAACGGTGGTCATGGATACTGTCCTGACTGCCGAACTCCAGCGAAAGAGCAAGAGAAAGTGGGCGGTGGCAAAACCCAGGGCGATCTCAGGAGAGAGACCGAAGAGCGGATTGCGCTCATTCAAATGACTCACTGGGACGTCACGGTTGAGACCATGTGGGACTGCAGGTGAGATGAGTCATGATGTCTGCAGCGGTTCAGCAGCGCAGATTTAGGTTCAAAGCCCAGCTGTGCAACGATGCAGCCACGCGAGATTTTGCCCAGACCTACCAGCCCATGAACGTTGGTCAGGAGACCTACTCCAGCGAAGAACGACTCCTTGAGGACGTATTGGCCGGTCATCTGGATGGCATGATCCAGTGAGTGTTTTTGGACAATGCACTATGCTTGCTAAGCTTATGGTTCAGGCTCAAAATGGCCATCCCGCTGGAGTTTTGGCACAAGTTCTCCACCTTTCCGCCCTTCTTCAATCGGATGAAAATCCAAAAGAGCCACAAGAGCAAGTACGTCGTGGACTACGAGAAGAAGTACAAGCTGAACAGCAACAGAACGCAGGAATCGCTGGTGCCGTCGTTCTTCTTCAAGGTTGATTTTTTGTTGTTGTTTTATTGGATGTATGTACGATGCATTATAGGGCAACACCAGCTGCTATGCCCTTCGGAAAACGTTGGCGCTCATCCACGATCGAATTAAGCCAGCCAAAGTCATCATATTCCAAGTGGAGCTGCTGGTTCAGTTTCGCTCGTCCAAGATCCTTGAGTCGTACGTCAACGAGCTGTGCCTCAAGCGATTCCTCTACGATCAGGACGGTCTCGTGCTGCTGGCAATGACAATCAAGCTGCTCGCCAACAGGTATACGTTTCATTAACCCCCCCCCCCCTTGTTAAAATAAGCCGTGTTCAGCGCGTACGGCAAGTCCATCCTCAACTTGCTCAAGCTTCACAACTTCAAGTTGGTGCTGGGCAAGGACCTGAGCAAGGAAATGTGCAGCGTCAACTTCATCGACTGCTATCCCGTTGGGAGCAATGAGAACAAGGACGCGCTCTACCTCGTCAAGTACAGGAAGCAGCGAACAACAATGAACTTGCCAATTCAGGTGAAACTGCCGCTTTCCCCACATTACATACAAAATGGCGAGTTTACAGCTGGGCTACTCCATCCTGGTCAACAGCAAGTTCCGTCTGATCGACTACGTCTACAACTTCCTGGACAAAGTCATGGACGGTGACCGCTCGCGCTACGAAGTGCTCTATTCCGACACAGGTTTGCACGCACGCACTGGCACACACGCACGCACGCACGCACGAGTTGCAGACTCGGTCTACTACGCGCTGAGCGGCAGTTCGCTGGAGGAAACGGTGCCAGAGCACAACCAGCAGATGCTGACCAGTCTCAAGGAGACGTACCACTGCGATCCCAAGATCCCCTTCCAAGAGAAAGAGAAAGGAAGGTGGAAGCAGGAAGCGGAGGTCACAAGATTCGTGGGACTGACGAACAAGGTGTACACGGCCGACACGGTGGGCAAGAAGAAGAACAAGACGTCGCTGCGGGGCACGATCAAGGGTCAGCAGAAGCCGGCTACCTTCTCCACCGACAATTTCTACGCCGTGCTGGCTCAAGAGAAGGCACCGGAGCGCCTACAGAACAAAGGTTTCCGGCACCAAAAAGGCACCATGTACACCTACACGGCCGACAAGATCGCCCTCTCTGCTGGAGTCTACCTCAAGAGATGCATTCTTGAGGACGGCATCCACACCTGCTCCATTGAAGAAATGCTGCTGGAGCGGATGAAAGCAGAGGGCAAAAATCCAACCTGGCAAGACATCTGGTTGGAATACTTTGCCGAGCCACTGAACGCACCGATCGACAGTGACGGTGAAGACTCGGACACTGAAGAGCAGGCCGAGGACAAAGTGCTGAAAAACCTCAAACAAATTGAGAAAAAGACCACTGACTGGACCAAGAGCGCAAAACAGAAGATCCAACCGAAACCACGAGCTCGGACACCAACGCCACCTCCACCTCTGAATCTGGACAGTCCGACGCCGCCGCCTAAAGCTCTCGAGACAACTGAGCTGGTGGCCATGAAGAGGGTGACATTCGACGAAGAGGGGCGGGTCAAACACACGGTCATGCCCGGCTGGTTCGTGGAGCGCTGCGTCGAGCTGGGAGAAGTGGAGGGATTCACAGCTGCCTACAATGGCACCACAAGATTCTGGTCGCCTCAGTGGGCGCTGGAAAAGCGCTGGAATCCGTTCTCCAAGGAGCGACCGCACCCAATGGACAACCCACGAGCCATATCCCCAGCGAGAAATCTACAAGAATTTCTCGACTATGTCGACAAACAAGCACCCTTTGAGGGAGATGAAGAGCCAGCCGCTCCAGCAAGGCAACGCCACGCCAGCGTCTCTGAGCTGGACGACGACGAAGTTTTTGAAAGTGAGTGGACTTTTGCATTGTGTTTCCCTAATTTTCACCACTTTAGATGTGCTGGAAACAATGAAGCAGCTGGCTGCAGCACCGGCCAAAAGAAAGAGACAAGCGCCAGCGAAGCGGTCGACCAAGAAGCGAAAGCCGCGAGGAGCAGCTCGATTCATCAACTTTGAGGCGGAAGTTTCCGGCTCATCCGCTTCGAGTGATGAAGACGAGCGTGAGCTGAACAGCTTCATCGACGATGGCTTCATTGACAACCACGTCGAGAAGATGACGGCGAGCAAGCACGCGGCCAACTACCTAATCGGACCGGACTTTGGTAATTTTGCATGTGAGAGATTGAGCCAAATTCTCGTGCATTGCAGACACGGAGGACGCCGACAACGCAGAGAGCGCGACAGAGCGTGAGTCACTGGAACATGTTTTAACAGTGTGCGAGGTTGACACTCTAGTGTATGGCCTGCCTGCACTCTACGAGTCGGCGATCACCAGCGAAACGCGGCTCAAGTTTCAACCGCCGTCTGCCGAGTGGTTTCAAGCGGCGACTACAGCGCTGGGCCTGAGTTCAACTGCTCAACCAGCTGGGCCAGCGCACACGTTCGGTGTTGGTCAAAAGCCGCAGAGAACGATCTCCGTGGACGGCGATGGCAACTGCATGTTCCGCGCTCTCTGCCACGCGATCACAGGTGATGAACAAATTTGCGATCGTAGCACATAGCATACATACGTAGAAAACATAGGTAGTATACATAGTATGCATAGTTGCAGGCTCGGAAAGCGACCACGCGGCGCTGCGCTCTCGGATCTGCGAGCAACACCGCCAGCAAGGCGACGTGGACCGAGCGGAGCACATGCAGCAGCCAGCAAAGGGAGCAGAGCAAGTAGAGCTCTACGGAGATGACCAAGATCTACAAGCCGCCTCGTCACTCCTCGGAGTGGCGATCTCCGTCTACTGGGCCCATCCGCACCAACTGGCCAACGGCACTCAAGTAGACGGAGTGTGGCAGGCTTATCTCCCTACTTGCCCTTCTGCTGCGAATCTCACCAAATGCGAAGGCGCATTGTACATACAGTGTGTGAACAACAACCACTACCACGTTGTTTATTCTGTGATTTGATCGATGTTGGATGTTGGTCATGATTAAAAAAACTGGATTTTTTTCAATGTACACGTCACACTTTACACATTGCGATAAGCTTACTTATGGGGAGAGCGTGCGAACAGTCTGCATCTAGCACTGCACTTACACCATACAATCGCGACATTTGCCTTAGGTAAACCAAATAATACAGCACGCGCCCTAAGTTAACTGAATCGGCAAACGCTGCTTGCTTGACCTGTGCCAGCTCCTCTGGCTTCACCAGTTCAAGGTCGCCAATGGTGAGGGTCGTGCACAGCTGCAGCAGCACTGCGCTTGGCCTTGTGCGTTCTCCTTGTTCTCCTCCGCTGAGGATGTATTCCACCTCTCGGTGGGAAAGTTGCTTCTACACAGGCAAATACATAAGACGTAGGTACCTGTCAGCTGTCGCCTACCGTTTGGACATTGGTGGCCGCAGTTTCGCCGCTTGAAGGTCTTGAAGAGTGGTCAGCGGCGACATTCGTACTTTGCGTAGAAAGGCGCCGCACGGTGTCTGTGGCATGCCGCTCCCGTCCTGGCGCATCATCTGCATGCGGAGAAATTGACGTGAGAACTGCCCATATTCCAGCTTACCAAGCCCATCGAGAGCTCCTTCTGCGACGCCGCGTAGAGAATCGCCACCTTCCGCAGTCCCAGGCGAAGAATGAGTCGTCTGAAAGATTGCAATGTTCAATTTTCGGGTAAAGTGAACACCAACTTGAACACAAGAATGACATCGTCATTCCCCTCTTCTCCCATCAACGTGGCGAGCTGCTCAGCTTTCTCGGCAGCCGAACCAACGAGGTTTTCAACAAATGCCGACATGGTAGAGAATTTCAGAGTTGTGAATGTAGCTCAGTTCTCTGTTATGTACATAGCAAGTTGCTAGACAAGTTACAACACGTTATGCAACTCGTCTAAACACGTTTACTGATAAGAGCACGTCACGTGATGTCATGGTCACGTGTTGTTTTCGCAATGTCACGGTCACATGCGCAGCACGTGCACCTATTTCGCAATATTTACATAGTGCCGCTGCCAGACACGCGCGACCATGAGTCATACATGATGTCATATTCAACCAATCAGCGCACGGCAAAAGAGAGGGGACGCGCGGACGCGTTCAAACACGTTTACTGATAAGGAAACCGACGCGCGTGACGTCACGGTCACGTGACACTATTTCGCAATGGTAAAGGAAATTGTGACATGGGCAATTGTGCCAGATGCATTTCAACCACGAGCCAATGGTGGTGACAATTGTTCGTATTCTCTCTTTGCAAACATTGAGACAAGAATTGCGCCAAAATCATCTGCACCACTACACAGTGGCATTTTTGTCTCTCGCATAACACCTGGCTGGCGACTAAGAATGCAGCAGAGTCCTAGCCTGTGTGCAAAAGGCATTTGGACAACATTACAACATCCTGCTGATGAACGCCCTTCTGCTATTGTTCTGCAAGCAATCAACACTACTGACAGCGAGTTTATTGTGTCCAAGTACCAAGAAATTGGACTTATGACCATGGAAAAGAAAATTCCGTTTTTTATTACTTGGACAAAGTAAGTACTGTCTTTTAAATTTTTAAAAATTATCTTTAGCCAATTCAGTGCTGAACCAAGCGTCATCAGCACGGACCAAATCAGTCAATGTGACTCGTTTATAACTCAAGCAGCTACCAATTTTCAAAGCTGGGAGCAAATTGCTACGCCACAACCAGTGAAAAATGCTCAGTGATCGTGATAAAAGTGAACTGCGGAAACTGTACCTATATTCCAACACTGCGTTTTCTGGTGCTCGAAAATTTGCTCGTCATGTAAAACCAAAGTTTCCAACCGCGTCTCAGAAAGAAATTGCAGACTTCATTATGCGCTTTTATCCCTACAGCTTGTTTGTTCAAAAACCAACACGAACATTCCACAAGGGCTACATTAGCAAACGATATACAAATTTCTCTCCAAAATTAGGTGGAACTGTTGTGTCGGATGTTTTATTTCTCAAATCCACTGGATATTATGTAATTTGCTTTATGGACACATTCTCTCGTCGTGTCTATCTCTTTCCCGTAAGGCGAGGTCTGGCGAAAGAGTTGCTCAGTTTCTACAAGAAGTTCACCAAAATCTCGGCTCAATACACACGCTGTTTACAGGTATACATGCAAAACTGCACAACGTTGGCCACCACTGTATGTTTAGACAGAGGAAGTGAGTACCTCAACAGCGCTGTTGCCCTGGTGCTCAACAAACTAAGTATTAGGCACGTGACAACCAGTTCAAATGCTCAAAACAAAGTGCCCCAAGCTGAACGGCTGAATAGGACAATTCGTCTCATGTTTGGGTGTTTGCGTCATTCACATACCTATACCAATGCGGCCAATGCAATTCGCCGAATACAACAGAGCTTGAACGAGACAGTGAACAGCTCAACTGGACTCAAACCAAACGAGACAACAGATGCTCATGCTCCACAAATTTTGATTAGAGAAAGATTAAAAAGGCACAAGCAATTGTCGAGTGTTGGGGAAGAGCCAGCTGTGTATGCAGTTGGTCAGTTAGTGCGTTTACGCTTGCAGAAGAAAGTTTTTGACAAAACAAACATCCCTGCACTCTCAACAGCGGTGTATAAAGTTGTATTGGTGCTAAATTCGATCCCAGCGCCATCATACAAAGTTCAAAATATAAGCACAGGGCAGATTCTTCAAGAATCATTTCCACAAAATCAGCTCAGTCCACACGTAGAAGATGCTGCAGCAGCCATTTGAGGGTGATTCATTCAGTCTGGTGCTATCACCCACAGAGCAGAATTGCATTTCACAAACGGTTTGCAAGTACCGTTTTGAAAACTTGAAAACAACAAGGAAATTGGATCTGAGCAAAGGGTGAGCCTAATTTTAATTTTGTTTTTTCTCATTTTATCTTTTTTAGGTGGGAAGTTGCAATAAATGACATTTTTATTACTGGCACTCTTCCACTGAAAACAAAACCTTTTGAATTCTTCTACAAGTTGATTGGTGATGAGGAATTTGTGCGGCTACATCCTGACGAGCATCCCACCTACACTACTATAAAAATACCCACTCTTTATTACGACACAAGGAAAGGTTTTATCCATTCACTGCATTTTGCTCTTCCCGAGGAACTTGCAGAGAAGGTGGAAATTGTGTTTGATCAAAACGGAAAATTCTATTTTTCAATTGAACCTGGTGTTGATTTCCTTCTGCCATCAGACATTGCGCGCATTATTGGCATTGAAGACCGCAGTCACGCCCTTGGCTACATACGAGTATCAAGCACAGAAAATTTTAGAGAAAATTCAACACCACAATTTGACTACAGTCCAGTGCTAATCACATCGGACATTGTTGGCTCAAGCGGATACAATTCTAACATAATTCAGCGTCTTGGTCTGCTCAAATTTCACCCATATAAAAGGTCAAAAATTAGACCAGTTTATTTTGAAGTCATTAAAAACGATTTGTCAAGTTTGGAACTTTCATTGCTTTATGCTGACACGGGCGAACTGTTGCCTGTAATTTCATCACCTACAAAATTTGTGATTGAGCTACAATTTCGTAGAAGATTCGCAACACGATTGTGAAATGTTTTCTGCTGGAATTGGGCAAATGACAAAACGAAAAAAGTCAAAGTTTTCAACTTATCCAAATGATGCAGTGTTAGATTCTCAAGAGACGGCGGCACGATTGCGGCGCACATATGGTATTTAAGGTGAGGCAACGAGTGCAGTTTGTCATTTGTCATTTTAGGAGGTGGAAAAACTGTTAAAAAGCAGAAGACCCAACAAAAGCAGCAGAAAAAAGTCAAGCAGCAGAAAAAAGTCAAGCAGCAGAAAAAAGTCAAGCAGCAGAACAAGAAACGGAAGACAAGGAAACGAAAGGTAAAAAACATGCAGTGGCAAATTATTTCAACAGTCAATTTTAGACAAAACTTCCCTGCAAGTTGTGATGGGTGATAAGGAGGCGAATGTCGACTTTTTTTATGCTGAACCAGTTGAGAGTGGAGATATTGTCGAGTCAGCAACTACTGAAATTTCACCGGATAATGCTGACTTGAGTGACAATGTATTGAGCTTTACCATTCCTGCAAGTCCAACACTGTACACCAATCCTGACATCCGCCTCATGCTAAAAGTCAAAGTGGATGCCAATGCTGAAGATGACGTGACACAACAGGGCCGATTTACTTGGATTAATATGATACCAAAAACAATGTTCAAAACGTTCTCAGTTGGCCTGAATGAGACGATCGTATCACACATTCAAGATTTCTCCTATCACCAGTACATTCTGACAAAGCTTTTGTTGTCAAGCATGCAAAAGGCGTCCATCGCAGCAAACGAAGAATGTGAGTTGGCTGTGTTCAAACTTGCATTATTCAGTTTTTTTCTCTAGATTACCAAGACACAGTACACAAATACGACAAGACTGCAGAAAACGAAAATCCCGGCTTTGACAAAAGGTACCTACATACCCAAGGTGGATTGGTGAACCAGTTTGTCTTCTCTCTTCCTCTCTTCTTCTTGCGCCACTACTTTCTACTTCCTGGCATTCGCATGCAACTGACGCTCACCAAAGCCGAGGTTATGCTGCACAAAATTTGCAATGTCACCAAGTTTTCTGTTTAGAACAATTTCTCCCTCATCAGTGACGACTTGGGTGTGGCCCGCGCACCCAAAATCACTATTGTGCAGGCAAAACTGCTTGTGAAACGACACCTCCTCAATCCTGAGCTCAACTTGCGTGTTCACTCAAAACTTACAAATGGCCCAGCTACATACCATTTCGTTCGCCCCGTAATCAAAGGTCCATTTCTCATTCCAAAAGAGACAACAGTTCTGGACGTACCCGTTAGCAATGGACGCAAACCAAACCAAGTGCTTCTGTTCTTTGTTGAACCTGATCGCTACAACGGAGCCCTGAGTAAGCGCAACAGCCCAACAATCGTGCATTGTCTTGACTTTTAGAAAAGAACCCGTTCAAACTGTTCAATCCAGAGCTGACGCATCTCTCCATTGTTCACGAGAACAAGAAGTATCCTCTCAGCGAGCTAGAGCAGACGTTCTCATTTGCTCTGACAGAGACCGATTACGTGCACAACCAAATTGTGTACAACAATCTACAGAGGATGCTTGGTGAGTGCTGGGTCACGCTTTTGCATATGCAACGCACGCATCATAGGTTTTTACAACAATCCTAATGGATGGAATGGCTACACTCGGCAAGACTTTACCAACGACCCAGTGTTTGGCATCAATCTGACTGATGTCACCCCAAACGAAGACTTCACACCTCCGCTAAGTGTTGGAAATACGGTCGTGCACATGAGACTGTCGAAGGGCCTTGCGAAGAACATCAATCTTTTTGTGATTGCCTTCTTTAATGATCGTGTACAAATTAACAGTTCTCTGGTGGCAAGTACCAGTTACATTGCTGGAACGTTCTGATATGAATTGTGATACTCTGCACTCCTTACTGAGTCGTTGCGCGCGCCATGTTCCGATTTTTGTCTGCTACGTGAGTACACTGGAAAAACTCCCAATCATTTTTGACACAAAGTGCATTGTCATTCTCTCAAAGACGGAAGCAACTGAAAGTCATTGGACCATAGTGTTTGCAAATAAGGACACTGCAGTGTACTGCGATCCACTCGCTGAGCCAATACCACCTGCAGTCGAAACATTGTTGGACAACTCATTTGTAAATTGGTCTTATCTGTCCCAGCCTGTGCAGTTGCAAGAAAGCACTTCGTGTGGCTACTTTTGCTTGTTTTTTGCTTATCACCTACAAAACGTCAGCTTAGAGAAAACGCTGTGTTTATTGTCAAGAAATACCACCACAAACGAAAAAATTGTAGCGCAATTTGCACGCAAACTTCTCAAAGATCGTCGGGAGTGATCATGTACGTAATTTTCCTAGATTTGTACATGGCAATTGCAGTCACAACAGCACTTAGCACTGCACCAACTATAAACGCAGCAAGGATTGAAAAATCGTAGTAGTTCACTTGTGGCTGTGGTTTGAATGAGGAGTGAATCACAGTGATTGCTTGATTCAACTTCTCTGTCATGTTCCCCTGCACATTGAGCTTTTGCTGGTTTGGCACGCCATAAGCAAAGAACTGCTCTTGCCCAAGGTCAATGTATAGCAGTGCGAGTGTCGCGCATCTAAATTCACACTTTAACACCATCCACCGCAAGTTCAGCTCACTGCAACTCCAATTTTGCATTTTCGTAAATTTGGTTGCCAAACTGCTCAAGTGTCAGCCGTTTGTTTGGTGGCAGCGCTAGCACCACTAATCCATAGTCGAAGCAGCGACTGCATACTCCACCGTAGAAATTGAAGATTGCAGCATTTGTAACATTGACTTTTACAAGCAAATCAGGGGTGGGTGGTAGTGCACGCAGCGGATCACATACACTTGCTAATGCACCACTTGGTAATTTGCAGTGCGCAACAAACGCTGCTGCAGAATTTGCCAGAAGAAGGAAAATAATGAATTTCATTGAGCACTTTGAAGACTACGAATACCGCCTGAAGCTTGGAAATTATTTAATTGCTGGTCCCACGGGAACTGGCAAGACAACGCTGTTCGCTCAGATTTTAAAGAACTGGCACTACTATACAGAGTCACCTGATATTGGTCTACTGGTTATATGCTACCGCGTATGGCAACCAATATACCAAGAACTTATTGCCAAACTTCCCAAGGGTGTCAAAGTGAAACTGTTTGCTGGGTTTCCAGCCGAGTTGGGCACTGCAGAGTTCTTTGACGATGTGCCAACAGATAAGTGCTCAATTGTGTTGGTGGATGATGCACAGACAACGCTAGCGAGCAAGACTGCGGAAGAAACGCTAACCTCCTTAATTTGCGTGTTGTCCCACCATCGGAGCGTTTGGACCTTCTTTGTTGTTCAGTACGTTATACCTACATGTACGGGTGCCATGCGTTCATTTTTACAGAGATTTTTTTGCGCGTGCACCTGCACTCGGCCTATTGAAAAAGAATGCAAAGGCCCTGTTTGTGTTCTACCCACTATCTGACACAACGATCAGTCACCTTCAGCGGTATATAAGCAGCCACTTTGTGCCAGTTGTCACTAATTGCTACTTTAGAAACTACTTTTCTGGCTACCCCAGAATCCTGCACTCAGCCATTGGTGTGGCAAAGCAAGAAAATCAGCGATATTTATTTATTGATCCAGCTGCAGAACCGGAGAAACGGCTGCGAATTGCCTTGGCACCCTCAGACAATGCTTCCTTGCTGAAACTACTATGACAATACCAAGAGAAATTCAGAAAAATTTGCCATTTCTGCGTTCGCTAACAACTTTGAAAAGCTTGGGTCAAAAACGATTTGCACTTAGCAAGGCAAACAAAAGTGAAGTGTCAGGAATTCTGTTGATTTTGTTGAACTTTTATCTTGGAAAAATTACACTTCCCCAAGAATTTGAAAAACTCAAGAAAAAACGCCAATGTCTTTCGTCCATTCTATCCAAGCAAACAGGGCTGAAGCATAAACACAGGGAGTTGGTTCAGTTTGCAAACTGCACTGTGGAATTTATCAAGGCATTTTTCAAATATGAGTAGACAGTTTCAAAAATGCAAACTGGTTGAGGAACCAGTTCTGCGGGAACTTAATGCGCGAGCGGCACTAGCAGGCAATCAGAACAACGAGGTGATACTGAAATTGACTGCTGCGTACAACCGAGTGATTGTCTCGAACCTCTCCGCTGAACAAAAGCTCTACAAACTCAAATACATTTTGGACAAGCTGTCAAAAGCTCAAAATATTCGGCAGTCGGGCCTGTCAGTGGCCCAAAGCATAGATACATACGAAAAGCGGGACGATGAACCACCACCATGGGATGATGACGACGACCAATCTCCACCCCCACCAGACAATCCACCTCCAGCATCCTCTGCGCCACCTCCTACATCCCCTGCATCCCCTGCACTACCTCCTGCATCCTCTCCGCCACCTCCTGCATCTTCGCCTCCATCGCCAGACGGAGCACAGGTACATGAGTCATACATGACGTCATATTTGACCAATCAGCGCACAGGAGACGAGCAAAGCAGAAGCGGCGCTGCCCATAGCGAGTCCAGCTGTTGTGACGGAACAGCAACGCTTGTTGGTTTCACCACCGCACCTTGCCAGGTACACGCTTATGTTCGGTTTTGAATGCACAAACTTTCCACTCTAGAGCACAACCATCCTACATGCGTCCCACCAAAGCAAGCAAAAAACGTGATACAAAAAGTCCAAAAGCGAGCAACAAAGATGAATTTTTAGCTGATGCTGATCGTTTCATGTCTGTGTCAAAGCAGTTAGTTGGTGATTTGTCAAGTGTTTTGCGCTCCGGTCGTGTGTCGCGTCAGCCAGATAGATTCACACCGTATTAATTTCCTCGGAACGTGTCATGACATACGCACATTTCACAGACGATCGGTGACTGTAGCCGACAAACAGTAGCGTAAGTAGAAAGCAAAGGAAACTGATCGCATTTATCACAATGTTTAACTGAAATGAGGGAAAGGAACAGTGCTCCGGCACCAGCAGTCGACGCAGCAGTGGCCAGTGTCGTAGTTGAGTGAGTGCAGTGATGGGCACGCGACTTGCAATGATTCTCTGCAAATCCTCAAGTAGAACGTAGAGCGCGCTGAAGCTTGAGACACCATCCGAGACGTATTCTTCTGTGCGACGCAGTAAATCCCACTGGGAAATGTTGGGTGGAAGACCGGCCACAAACGTTGACTTTGTGAATTCGTCATGCACGAATACGATGATTTTGTTGCATCTAAATTGAGCGCGCTTGATGCGAGATAGTGTCACGTACACCTACTTGGTCACGTTAACTGCCTCCTCTCTAACTTGCTCCGTGTACAGCTGATTGTCAGGGAGAGACAGATGTGGGTGAATTATTAGAAGAACACCAAATTCTTTACAGTGGCGACTCACACGTAGGTAATATTCGTACAGAATTTCGTTTGATTTCACAATCATAAAATCCAGCTCTTTACGTTCAATGGGAAACAGACGTTTATCAGGGTCGCATATTGAACTTATACCGCGATTTTTTAGACAACTGTGCGGAATTTTTGCAGCATACACTACAGAGAAAAAGAAAAGTAGACGCCACATGGTTATGGGAGCTTTGTCTTGTCCGCTCCTTTTATAGCCTCAGCCATGGCTGTTGGCCAGTTGCATGTCGCTGTTGATCTTGGGAGTGTGCTCCAGCAACGCAGAGAACTCGTGTGGAGTGAGGGAAACGGTCTTGTTTTGTACGTGCCTTTCTTTTCCATCTTTTCCAACGCTCTTTTGAAACGAACCAATGGCAATCCGCATTCCCACGCTGCTCTTGGTAACTCTGCAGCCCATGTTGCGATTCTTGTCAAGCCACATCACCTAAACGTTCAATGTGGGCAGTGATTGGACAGAAAGTCACCCACGTCTGCGAGCACTACAGCATCTTGTCCGGTTTCTCCAGGTATTTGAAGAGCGGTTAAAATGGCTACACCTACAAACGGTTCAAAACGCCCAATGGAAGAGTACAACCGTTTAGAGAGGACTCAACCGGTACTGTTCACCATTATTTGTGTCCCAAAATGTTTGGTTTGCCACACTGAGCCGAATGCTCAGCTCCACAGGCTTAGCTTTCAGCTCGTATTTAAAGCCAAATGTCCGGAATATTGTTGTTCTATGAATTTCCTTGGCTGGCACAACACAGCTTTCACCGTGTGAAATGTGTGCAGTTACACTGTGATGAAGGTTCTCTCCAAAATTGTATGTTTTTACAATGCCGCATAGACGCCTGTCGATGGCTGTAAGCCGCTGTAGTTTCACTTTGTGGAGAAATGCGCTGGCTTTAATATTTGTCTGGTCAATTGTGTCTGCATTCCACATCAATTCGGATGAATGCGCATTTATTCGTGGTAATTCGTCTGACGCAACGCACCATACCTATACATGGACAAGGTTTTCACACGCACTACACACAATAACGCACCGTATTTAAATCCGGATGATCACACTGGTCAGCAAAATGAACTTTCATTGTGATATAACGAACAGAATTTCTAAATAGGCAAACATAACAAATTGAGACGACGAGCCCATACGATCACTGAAGTTACATGCGTCTTCAAAATATTTAGTTGAATCAAAATGTCGCAGTCCCAGGTCAATGTCCCGTTTGTTGCTTACGTTGAACGAGACCAGGGAAGTGTTGCCGCCACTCTTGAAGAAGCGGAAATTGTCGTCCTCGTCCAACAGGATATGACCAACGCGGACAGTGACCTTCACAGATTGTCCACTAAACTCTTGACCGTGCAGCACCTCCACAATGGTGTTCCGGACCATCTTGCGAGAGAGAGACACTCGTCTCAGTGAGAGAATCATACTGAAGAATCTCTCACTGATGATAAGAAAGTCGTCTCTGGTGTAGCTTTCCCAGAAATCGAGAAAATGGTCCAATCGTTCGTTGAACTCTTCACTTGAACCAGCCTTCAGAACAGCTGGATTGATTTTTCTTGCGGTGTCCTTGGCGGTGGCACAAGAGCGAACCAGCTCATTGTGGGACTCTTGTGGAGCGCGCCGCTTCCTCGCTCGCACTGGGCGGCCCGCGCTATCGATTGCTTGACTGAAACGTATTCTCTGCACAATGCATTAGTTCAGTACACAGTAAGACTCACGTTTCGGTCTTTGGCATTTTGAAACGACTGTAAAGCTACAGGAAGCCGTGCGTGTATACATAGATAAGAAGGCGTTTGTTTACATAGCACACCGAAGACGCTCAATTTCAGAAACGCGCGCGTCAGCTACCGGATCTCGTTGTCGCCAAAGTTCTCACGCAGCTACCAATGGCGTTTGTACTACGCACTGCTAGCTTCGTGTGCAGACAATGGACGCGATTGATGCCTTCATTCACAATTGACTGCCTATCAATTTCGCTGGATCACAGCGGCACGAGAAACAAAGCATCGATTGCATTCAAAACGGATGCTGGCGACGAAATGCGCCTGAACCGACATGCATTTGTGCAGCAATTATCTGTAAGTGTTAAAAATGTGGACAAAACCAAGAGAACATTGATTTTAGTACGCTAATCTACAAATATTGCGATCATCATTGGCAACTAAAGTCCGCCGGCTGTTAGACGACTGCGAGTTGGATTTGAGTAAACTAACCTCATTCAATATGGCACTGGAATGCAACTACGAAATGGGACTGGCAGGACGGGAGACTGCGGAGACAATGCGCGCGGTTGTTGAGCACCTTCGCTGGTGTACTTGGTACGCATTTAAACTTGTGCTGACAATATCGGCGTAGCACAGTGGTAGCGTGTCGACCTGCCGCGCACGGCCTCGTGGGTTCGACGAGCGCACTGCTCCAAAAATTTTTTTTAGGCTCAACGCCGTTTCACTTCGCTTGCCGTTTCATTCGAAACTTGCTCCTGACGTCATCGACTGTGTTCATCAGTTTTTCCAGCGAACGTCTGTGGGGACGCTTGAAATTGCTGAGTCAGATTTCTGGGACATAGAGAAGCCAGTTGACAGCCTACCACTTATACTCGACGTTGCTGCACCGAAATGCGACCGTATTCTGCTCAATGTTGCCCTGGATTTAAACATTACCTCCTCAATTCCGTCCAATGTCACGCAACTAACGATCATTAAAACATTTTTTCCACGCTTTATGAACGATGCATTCTTTCCCAATATTACGACAGTCGTTTTTCGGCACCTAAATTTATGCAGTCATGCCATTTTCCGTGATATGCTAATGTCTTGTCCGAATGTTCAACGACTCACAATTGAGTTCTTTCAAATTTTTGCTGACATCCACAACACGCCATTCAGCTACGATGCCCTACTCGACCTGCCACAGCTGGAGTACCTTTACATGTACGTTGCTTTGTTTGCATTGCGTGTTACACTCGCTCAACTTTCAGTTCGATTGCTTTCTATATGCGCCAACCCGAGACGTCCATTACTGTGTGGCCTCCCTGCAGAAAACAATTGCAAATCGTTCCTTCAAGGATAGGGTGCACCTGTGATTTGGGCCCAGAAAACCTGATCACTGGCAACGTTGTGATTTGCGATGTGTAGTGCGTTTAGGCGTGTACGTATATTGCACCGTTGTATGTCGCACACACGTGACAGCGCGTGACTGGCACTTTGCCAAGACTCGTGACAGGCGCGTTTGAACATGTTTGCTGATAAGAGCACGTGACAGCTCGTGACTGGCATTTTGCCAAGACTCGTGACAGGCGCGTCTGAACACGTTTGCTGATAAGAACACGTGACAGCGCGTGACTGGTACTCATGACTCGTGACAGGCGCGACCCTGACACGTTTGAACACGTTCACTGATAAAACTGCGTGTCAGCGCGTGACAGCGTGTTACGCAATGTTACCAATTCGTCTGGATCTGATTGACAACGCGACATTTACCGAACAAATGGAGGCAATGCTGAGCTCGGGCAACTTCTCCGATTTCACCATAATCGCTCTCAAGTGGCAGAGAAGCCGGCCGGCACCGAGAGTGGTCGTCAGAGACGGTCTGCTCGGACCCGAGGAGTGCAGCAGCATCAACGCCAGCCAACTCGACCAGTACATGCTCACGATCGACAACTGCGGACGCAGGGTGACGAACGCCAGCGACGGCAGCGAACGAATGGACCACCGCCAGGAGGAGGTCAACTTCAATGACCTTTTCGGCGAGGGAAAGACGCTATACTCGGACCGCGGACAGCTCGTCGGCCAACGGTTCTCTGTCCACAAGGTTCGGTGCGCAGTTGTTTCGTTCACTATTCATCCGCCCGTCTTTTAGTGCGTTCTTCACATGCGCAGCTCCATGCTCGCGGCGGCCATCAATCAATCGGACACGTCAATTTGCTTGCTTTTCGACTGCGACCCGGAGGTGTGTACCTACATACATGTGCGTGCGCTTCACATAACACTTTAGGAAATGGAACAACTTCTACTGTACATGTACACCAACAAAGTGCCGTCGCTCCCGCCTGCCCGCCTGTTCACTCTCGCCGATTTCTTTGGATTGACTCAACTGAAAGTGGAGACAGTTAAGGTGGGGAATTTGTTGCTTATATTCTTATCACTGGTTTCTGTTTAGAAATTGGCCATAAAGAAGGAGACAATTACGTGCATTTTACAATGCGCGTTCGACCACTTTGCCTTTCTTCAAGAGATCGAACCATCAGCAATACACTGCATTTGCACCAGCGCCGACTATCAGGTACTAAAATCACGTAATCACATTGTTCAATATTATTCTTTCAGACTGCTGAATGGCAACAACTCATGACACATCCACAATTCCCCGATTTTTCGACGAAATTAAACATGGAATATTCAAGCCGATCAGCGTGCGCAACAATGACAAGAACAGGTCCGCTGCCAGCAAAGAAGCGCCCACTACGTTTATGATCTTCAGATCCGCTTGTGCGATCCGCCCTCAATCCCACTCGATGGCGAAAACGACCTGCAAATGGCCTTGTGTTTAGTGATTGAAAAGTGCGTCTTTCGAACACTCGTACGCAGATCACAGACAATCGATACTTGTTCAATTTACATAGAAATTTAATGCATTATGTCTTGACATGTCACCCGCAAAATTCATGTTTCACATGCAACAGGTCATACCAGACCACAGTCAGACTTTGGTCAATCATGGCCAATCATGGTGATTATACTTGATCACTTATTTGCCAAATCACTCAGATCACTTTGTAATTAAATATAAATATAATGTAAATTATTTAAATATAAAATAAAAAAATACAAAATAAAATAAATTAAAATAATTAAATAAAATCACTTTCCCACGGTTAAGTTCAAATTTCCGCGCTACAGTAACCTACAGTAACCCACGAAAACACGCAAAACCGAAAACACGCAAAATGGCGCAAATTCAAAAAACCACCCAACTCGTCCAACTCACTACTACTGCGGTGTGGTGGACGTGGTCTTTCAGCAGCTCGTCAAGGCCACTGCGCACGTCGGCGTCCACGCTCGGGTCGTCTCGCGCGAGGGGGACGGGGCGGGCGAAATTTCGCTGCCATTGCGCGCGAAAGACGTCTGCGCGCGACCGAATGAATTGGAGCCATCGCAAGCGAATGTGTCGCGCGACTCCTTCGGCTGCGGGGTCAACTCGTTTGCCAGTAAACTCGATGTGCGTGTGGAGGCACTGCGCGGTCAGGATGACCCACAAAGCGTTGGCGTCTGCCGCGCTATACTGTCGCAGATCCTCCTGCACGCTGGCGGGGCGGTGGTGCATGCCCAAAAACATGTCGGGTAGATCGCAAGCGTCGCCATAAATTTTGGAGGTGTCGGCCAAGTCGATGTCCTGCGAGGAGTTCGAGACGAACCTCCACACATCAGACAGGCCTCGCGGATCGTCGCTGCGGGGGAGCTCGCCGGGACCGAGGGGGGAGTTTTGGTTCCACAGCTGGAGGTCGAAGAACCGCATGTAGTAGACGGCCTCGGGACCAAACGTGCGGTGCAACGCGAGCGGGTCGGCGGGGCTCCAGTGGATCATGAGGTAGCGATTGAAAAAGTCCTGGAGACACTCGGGCAGCGCGACTCGCCGAAACTGCGTTCCATCGTTGGCGGTGATGATCTTGTAGTGCCAGCGCAAGTCGAGCACCAACGTGGGACCGTACACGCCACTGATCGACAGGTGGGTGATGAACTGGCCCTTGCTCGAACTGCTGGCGGGTGCGTTGGGGTAGTGACGTTGCAAGCGGCCTTTCCATTTGCGGTAGGGAATGCCGGCGTTGGCGCATTCGCAATCGAACATGAAGAAATCGACTCCCGCTGGTTGGTAAGACTCGAGAAGCTTCAACGCGACCTGCAGGTAGGCTAGGTCGGAGGCGCTATGACGGCTTGACGGAGAACCCAAAACCTTCACGGGTGGCGCTGGCGCATAACTGGGGGCGCCGCGGAGCCACGCGTGCAAGTCCTCGGCCAGTGAACCGGCGACCTTGGTGGGCCGACTTAGTAAGCGAGCGCGCCATTTTGCTTCGTTCGCCGTGGGATCCGGTGGAATGAGTTGCGGGTCGAAATAGTTCATGTAATTGCGCGCCACGTCGTCACGGAATGCGTAGGGATTGCCGGTGTCGTCAAGAGATGCTGATCCGCTTTCTGGTGGTGCGCGCCGGCTCTCCTCGGACACCACATGGTCCGAAGCGCCTGCGTCCTCGGCCCCCACCATGGCGGAGTCAACCTCGCCCCCAGCGGCGGCCTCTCCGGACGAGCTGGCTTGAGAGCCTTCCGTCCGACGGGCGTCAACACTGGCGCGTGGGCGAGGCGGGATTCCGAAACCGCCATATGACACTTCTTTGGCATCACCCGTGCTCTGTGTGTTGGTGTCCATGTGTTCCTCGTTTTTGACTTGCGAACCAACACGCTGCATGCTCACGTCCATGTCGACTTCTTCGCGCATGACCACTACCGATTCCTGGGTGGGCAGCGCAGCGACAGTGGGCGGCTGTTGTTGTTGGAGCAGCTGTTCGCGTCCGCGGGGGCGGCTACGGCTCGCTTGTCTGTTGATCTTTTTGCGCTCGACTCGGCGTGCGGGACCTGTGAGACCGACCAAAGAGCGAGAGACAACGCCCTTGTCGCGGCCCTCGTCGTACGCTGCGAGTCCGGCGCGTTTTCCTTCCTCGTACGTCTCGCGCGCCTCTTTCCGGATGCGATCGATTTGTTCCTGGCGTCGCGCGTCGAGCTCTCGACGGATGTCGTGCGCGTCAACCAGACCGGCGCGAACGACTTCCTCGCCGACGCGTTCGCGGAGAACTTGGAAGGCGCGGCCTTTCACTCGGTACTCGACGGCAAAGCGCATGGTCGCGTTCATCTCGGTCAAAAGCGGTGGGAGGCCAGCGGCGAGTTGAGCGTTGAGCGGGCGACACAAGTAGACGTAGCGGTCGGACCACTTCGTCACGTCACCCCACAAGCGCTTTCTCGGGCACTCCGGGTGTTTCAGTCGATCGGCCTCGTACGCGTACGCGATGCAGTCGCTAATGAACTTCTCCCACTTCTGGCTGAGGGCGACTCGACGGAGCACTTGCGCGGGAGCGGCGCTACGCATTTCGCTGGGGACCCATCCTTCCGTGGTAGGAGCGGCAAAGCGCACGACACAAATGTGCGGGGTGCGGAGCGGCATACCTACTTCGTAGCCCCAAAACAATGCGTCCTTGGTCGCGGCCATATTCTTCGCCCGACTTCAGAGGATCCAGCAGAGCATAGTCCTCTAGCGAAGGAAATGCGGCCGTACCGTGTGCGTTCAAGCCCCAAATTTCGTACATGGCGTCACTCGGGAGTTCGCGAGCGAGGGGGCTGTGCAAAAAGACTTTGATGCAGCCAGGTGGTGTGGGGTACTCGTCGAATTTCGCGTCATCATACACGATGGGGTCCACTAGGGGAAAGGTGCGAACACATCCCGGACCACCGATCATGGACATCCACAACGTGTCATCGTCGTCTTGAACAGGGCTCGTGACCATCTTCGACAGCTCGACCAACGCGTCTCGTTCAGCCAAACTGCCGGTCGCAGCCGTTCTGTTCATGTCAGGGACGTTCTTTTGTTTCAATTCGTCTGTCACTTCGGTAAGCAATGCGCGCATCTGGACTATGTGCATGCTTTCCTGTGTGTCACCTACGCAGCCCCATTGGGAGCTCACTGCGCGCAGGCGTTCGCATGTCTCGTCCGTGTTGGCCTCGAGTCGCGACTCTCTGGGCAACGGCAGAGTGAGTTTCTGCGTGTCGTCCAACGCGATACGGGCCTGTTTCTCTAGTCTGCGGGTGTGGTACTGTGTGTCGCTGTCGCTGCTCGACGAACTCGTGGAACTGCCACTGCTACTGTCCAAATCAGAAGAGTCGGCTGTACCACTTCGAGCGGGCGACTGATCCATGAGGATCTTCTTGACTTTCTCGGCGCGTGCGGCACTACACGCTCTACGCTTGCGTCTGGGTTGCGCGGTCTGCGAGGGGCCAGGCTGCTCGGCGGGGTCGGCAGTGGGGACAGACAACGACGCGCCACGACTGCCACGCACACCGGCGCCTCTACCGCGCCCTCTCTCACTACTCTGACTCACTGCTTTCGCGCGACTCGCACCTCTAGCACCACGGATAGCGACCACGCCACGAACACCGCGCTTCGCACCGCGACTTGGTGCAGGACTTCTCCCGACGGCGCCAGACGCTCGCGACGGAAGGGTTGAGAAGGAGCGGGCGGGCGGACGACTCATCCTTGGCTGGTGACTGAGCGGAGGTCGAGACGCTGTGCGACGACTTGGGGTGCCCAGCAGACCGACTCGAGCGGGCGGAGGGGCGTGACGAGACCACGCGTCCTGGCGTCGTCGCTCGGTGAGCCATGACGACACGTGGGCGTGCGTCTCCTCGTCCACCGACTGCACGACCGATGCGGGAGCCGACGCCAGCGAACCCAAGTCCCACGACTGGTCGGCCTGGACAGGGCGCGTCCACGGCACGGGTTGCGCCAACAGACCGGACTGGCGACGGGAGCGGATGGGCGGAGGCGGGCCCAACAGGTGGGGCAGCGCCACGGGCGGTGCAGGCTGTTGTAGCTGCACGGTCGCCTCGCTGACGAACAACTGCGGCCTTGCCGTGAGCTGGCCGACAAGCGCCTGCTGCTGCTGGGGGACGTGGAGGGACGGCAGGTGTGCCGCCTGCCCCGTGCCCTGCACTGGCTGTCCACTGATCAGGGCGTAGGGCCCAGACGTCGCCTGGAAGGCCACTGAAGGAGGCGGGAAAGACGGTTGGCCAGCGAAAGAGACGGAGCCCGGCTGCTGAAGCGGGGGCTGCTGGCGGTAGGCTTGAGCGCCGAAGGGCTGCGACTGAGGGGGGCCTTGGTGGCCTGACGGGACCAAACCGTCGCTCTGCCGGCTCATCGCACCCTTGTAACCTGGATAGACAAGTGTATAGCATGTCGGACGTTCACACGTGTTGAGCAGAGCCGCGCCATCTTGCTCTACGCGAGACAGAGGCGAACTCCTGGTGGACGCGGATTCAACAATTTGACTGAGAACGCCGGGAATTCCTCCCGCAGAGGCTCCACTCGGCGACAATGTCAGCTGATGCACACGTTTCCTCCGGGGGCGGCGTCTACGCTTGCTAGAACCACCTATGACGGGCGGTGCAAATGGCATGCTAGGCTTGCACAATCGAAGGCGCTCGGAGGATACTTTAAAGGGATCTCCTCCTGCGTGATGCTGCACCATGGCCTCTCCAGTGTCAGCAATGGATGTGATTTCGTACGGACCCCAATAAGGCGTTCCCAATTTGTCGTCATCGGCGGGCATGTGCAACCACACCTTGGAACACTTATTCAATTTGCGTTGGTCCTGTGGCTCCGGTATGCGTTTGTCGTGTGCGGCTTTCTGTTGCTCTTGCGCGCGCACAATGTTCTCCTTCGCCTCGCGCCAAAGTCGAGACAGAACGTGCGGCAACTTGTCGAGGAACGATTCAGAGTCGACCATGTACGTTGAGGGCACGCGAGCGAGCACCTGCGCAGAAGGCAACTGAGGCTTCCTACCTGTCAACACTTCGAATGGACTGAGCTTCGTACTCGAGTGCGGCTGGCAGTTGTACGCGAACACCGCGAGACCCAGGACCTCGTCCCAGTCACAATTCTGCTCAGCGCAGGTCTTAGCGAGCATACTTTGCAGCGTCTGATTCGCGCGCTCCACTAGACTGTCCGTTTGTGGGTGATAGGCGGTGGTGAGGGTCTGCTCAATGCCTAACTGTTCACGCAGCGCTGTGAAGATTGTCGATGTGAATTGCGAGCCTCGGTCGGACAACAAACCTTGGGGAAGTCCGAAACTGGGAATAAAGTACGTCGTCAGCTGCCGAATGATCGTGCGCGTCTGCTCGTCTGGCATGGCGTAAGCGACGAGGAATCGAGTGAGGTAATCCTGCAGCACGAGCACCTTGCAGTTACCACTCTCGCTTGACTCCAGTGTCAGTACGTCCATCCCTACCAATTGCCATGGTTTGTCGGGAGGAACAATGGGGGAGAGACGCGTCTGCACGCGACTCGTTTGTCCGGTGCGCCGCGCACACGTGGCGCAAGCGTCGACAAAGGCGATGACGTCACTGACTAGACCGGGCCACCAATACTCGAGTTTCAATTTCTCTGCCGTTCGTTTTCCGCTAAAGTGACCACCGATGGGGGAGGAGTGCGTTTCGTGAATGAGTTGGCGACGGAGCTGTGTGGGCACAACTTTGCGCATGCCATCCTTAGTCTCGAACTGAAGGATGCCGTCGACCATGTGGTAGCCACGCCACTTGTACGCACTTTCGTACGGCCGTGTCTCCTTGTCGCGCAGGACTCGTGCCAGTTCAGGATCAGAGCGCTGCTCCGCGAGCGCGCGCTGCTCGATCGATGCGTCAGATGGTACGTCTGTGCTAGCGATTGCGGCATTTCGCCTGTTGCGTGCTGACAGGTGTGAAATCGCACTGGGTTCGCGTTTCTGCAGTTCGAAGAAGGGATCTTCGACGATGGGATCGTCGCCGACGTTCGGACTGGCAGTGTGGTCGTCAAAGCAACGGCTGAGCGCGTCAGCGGCTTGATTGTGACAACCCTTGCGATAGATGAACTTTGGTTGGTAGTTGGCGATTTCGACTGCCCAGCGATGCAAGCGGCCTGTCGGATTCTTACAATTCATCAAGAATGTGACAGCGCTGTTGTCGGTCATTACGTACAACTCCTGGCCTTGAACGTATACGCCGAACTTCTTGAGCGCGTAAATGACAGCCAAAGCTTCGATTTCCGCGATGGCGTAATTTCCCTCGTGTTTGTTCAAGCCTTTGCTGATGTACGCCACCGGTTGGAGGTGACCGCGTTCGTCCTTTTGCGCGAGTACGCCTCCTATGCCTAGCTTACAGCCATCAACAATGATGTACCAGGGCTGACCATACCTAGGGTAGGCTAAGACTGGCGGAGACAATTGAGCGGCTTTGAGTTTCACAAACGCCTCATGCTGTTCCTCTCCCCAAGCAAATTCACTCCGCACGCTCAAAGCTTCGCAATGGGAGCGGCAATTTGAGCGAATTGCTTCACAAACCGACGGAAAAACGAACACAGACCGTGAAAAGACCTTGCCTGCTTCTGCGTTTGCGGTTCGGGGAAATCCTGTACTCCCTGTAGGCGCGCGGGGTTGGGTCTGACCCCATCTGACGAGACAATGTGCCCGAGGAACTTCATGCCGCGCATGCAGAATTCGCACTTGTCGGGCCTTATCTTCAGATTCGCCTTAATCAGTCGCTGGAGTACCTCCTCTAGCATAGCTAGGTGTTCCTCGAACGTGACGGTGGTTACGCAAAGGTCATCGATGTACGCGAACACGTTGCACTTAGCATTGTCGATCAGGCCCTTGAACACGCGGTTCATCATGCGTTGGAAGATCGCGCCGCTCGTTTTGAGTCCCATGGGAAGCCTGCAGCACTCCCATAGACCGGAATGCGTGCGAAACGCTGTTTTGTGCGCGTCTTCCTCGCGTAGCTTCACTTGAAAGTAACCCATCTTGAGATCGATCGAAGTGAAGTACTGGCAGGGCTTCGACTGTTTGCCGTCAAACGATCGACCACACCGTTCAAGCAGGTCATCAAGCCGTGGGAGGGGGTGACTGTCGGCACGAACCACCTTGTTCAGCTGCCGGTAGTCCAAGGTCACGCGCACCGAGCCGTCGGGCTTCGCGACGGGGACCACTGCGGAGGCCCACTCGCTGGTGCTCTCGCGGACCACTCCCATGTCGCGCAACTTATCGATCGCCTTATCTATCTCCATGCGTTCGTGGTACCTGAAGCGGCGAAGGGGCAGGGCGATCGGCCGAGCATCGCCAGTATCGATCTCAGCGGGGACTTCATCGAACTCACCCAATTCTTCATCGTCAACTGCGAACGCCAAATGACACTTGTTGATCATTTCGAGGAACTGCGCGCGCTGCTCATCTGACAAATCAGGACTGACTTTCAGCATGGAGTGCAGCTTTGACTTGCGCGCTTGTGTCAATTTGGTGTGTGCGCGGCAATCGATTCCTGCGACGCGCGCGTGCGACGATTGGGCGTCGATGTGAGCGGCAGTGAGCGGCGCCAGAGCGTGCAAATCTTCGTGCAGCTTGCCTAACTCACTCCACTGGCTAGCGCAGACTACCTGTAGTGTACCTAGGACCTCGCCAGGCCTCTCGATTCCCTGCGACTTCCGGTCGCGCCTGACTACGAAGGTACCATCGGGTTCGACATCTACCAGGCCCTCCTCAAGGTTCCAAGTCTGCCTAACGTCCTCACTGGGGGTAAACAAGTACCGTAACGCATTCAAGTTCTGGCCTGACTCTGTGACGCGCTCCTTGACGAAGTCCGTGACTTGCTGGATGAAGAGGGGATCCACCTTGGCTTTGAGGGACCTTCGAGACCAGTGACAGAGATGGGCCGGTTGGGGGAGAGCCAATTCGGGCTTCCTTGCCGACAACCAGTAGACAGCGGCCGGGCCGGCGTCGATTCGACACGCCGACGACTTACCCGAAGGTGACGACACGCTTCTGCTACTACTCGGACCCACACTGCACTCTGGGAGGGGCGACGCCCTGGGGGAACCCTCAGTACTGCCATTCATCCACCCTGCTTCGACACAGCACTGTCGAGCGGCGTCCATTACTGCGCGCACTAAGGCCTTGCGCATTGAGTCGGGTAGTGCGAGTTCGGTTTGCGCTGGCTGGGGCGCGGGGCTGGTAGGAAGGGGGACCTCGTCCATAATGCTGTAGCCACTGGGGGACACAAATTTGAAGCCGAAGTCAATGAGGGCGGCCGTGCCCATGACTCCTTCGTGCGTGTCTGTCGCGGCCCAGTGCTTGGCAATAAGGACAGGCATTCGCTTGGTCACGCCTTCGAGCGTGATGTCTACCTCTACCTGGCCTCTTAAACCGAGAGAATCGCCACTACACTGTGCTACTGCCGAGTCGGGCACCTGTGTCAACATTCGCTTGAAATCAGGGTACGCGAGGTGTCCGAACAATCTCTCCGCCGTAGGCTCGCCAATGACAATTGCGGGTCCCGCCCCAGTGTCCAAGAGAACTTGAAATCTCTGATGTCCATCCAGCTGCAATTCGGCAGTTGGGATGGGGCCGGGAGTCACCACGTCACTGCCCTTGCGGATGCTCGACCTCCGTTTGTCTGTTGTCTGGACGACCACCTGATTCAACGTGCTCGATCGGAATTCGCGCCACGATTCGCTCTGCGTCTCTTCGTGCGCGTCGGCAGCTTCTTCGTCCTCCTGCTCGTCAGGGGGGTGTTCGACATAGGGCTCTACCTGCTCCTCTGAGTAATCGGCGTTGAGTGCGCTCGCAACTACGGTACCGCGCCTACCTCTACCACTGCGTCCGTTGCCAACGCCGCGGCCACGCCCGCGCTGCTGAGTGCGCTGCTGGCCAGATTTGAGTTGGGGGCAGTCACGAATGAAGTGACCCTGTTGACCGCAATTGTAACAGGTGGGAGTGCCGTCGCGCGGCTGAGGAGGCCTGGGCCTACTACTCGCTTGAGCCTGCGTGGGGGCACTAGTCTGCGACTGTTGGGTCAGCGCCAACTGCTGCTGCGGCGGAGCGGAAGGTGGGAAGAAAGACCGGTTCGTGTTTTGAGTGTTCTCTTGCCAACTGCTGTTGAACTGGGGCTGCCATTGCTGGTTCTGGCCCTTGCGAGCAGACCACCTCTGGCCTCTCGCGCCAGACCATCCACGGCCTCTGCCTCTTGCGTTCTGTTGATTTGCCTGCCTGGGCTGCATGGCCTGCGTGTCGCGCTGCGGTACACTACCTTGTGTGTCACCTTGCAAGCGGCGAACCTCCTCGCACTCCTGTTCGTGCGTGAGCGCAGCTACCAGATCCTCCAGACTCTGCCTACCGGCGAGTGAGGCAATCGTACGGTACTGTGCGGGTACGGTACGCAACAGACAATGCTTCACTTCCTTCTGTCTAGCCTCAGGCATCATGTCGGGATAGGCCTTGAGCACTAGCTGCTTGATGCGTGCGACTACAGTGTCAATCGAATCGTCGCGCCACTGGACATT
Source organism: Paralinhomoeus sp. GSCO2_6 (assembly GCA_030248085.1). Taxonomy (NCBI): domain Eukaryota; kingdom Metazoa; phylum Nematoda; class Chromadorea; order Monhysterida; family Linhomoeidae; genus Paralinhomoeus; species Paralinhomoeus sp. GSCO2_6. Next base: position 28,917 of record JASAMY010000863.1, read on the forward strand.
CGACAACTGCATGAAAGCTACCTCCGAGTGCTTGTCGACGCGATACAAGCGTAACAATAGTTCCTCGATCTCATGGAATGGGAGTTCAATTTGTCCGGACTGCTGGTGCAGCTGCCACACGGACAACTCCGCATCTCCATCGAGATAGGACTCTAGGATGGTGCTCCACTCCTCCTGAGGGACACGATCCAAGCGCATTCGCTGTGCGAAGCGGTGCATGAACAATTCCGCTGTGACATCGCCGTCCTTACTCGGATCTCCGTAGAAGCGGCCAATGTCTCCAAGTTTCGTAGATGTGCGAGCGCCTTGTGGATTCGCGCGTGGTCGTGCGGGCGCTGGCACTCTCTCTCTCTCCTCCGCGCGCTGCGCATACTGTACCACGTCAGCTTCCTCGTCGCGAGCGTGATCTTGGAGGCCATCTCTCTGTCCGCGCTGCCTACCACTGGGTTGCGCTAGCCGCGCATAAGGCGCCACCGTACTCGCGAGGGGCTGGCCGCCTTGTGGCTGAGCCGGAAAATTCCGATAGACGCTGAACTGTTCGCGCCACTCGGAGGCGTCCAAAAGATCCACGTCCGACGGCATTTGCTGCAACGGGTAATTGGTTCGCGCACGCCGGGAATTCTGATTCATGTCGCGCTGCTCAGGCGGCGACAAATCGTGCGGTCCTGCCCTTTGATGTCTTTGTTGCTGTGGCGGTTGCTGATCGGCGCGTTCTCGCGGCATCATGGGAGCCGCGCGCTGATCGTTTCGTGACTGGGCCGTCTGTGCACGCGCGGGGCCACGACCTCGGGAACCTCCCGCCGGCACAAAAGAGTTGACGCCCACGTCAGCGCCACTGAAGGGGTAGGAGTCGTAGACCGGTGTCTCGTACGCGTCGTCGTACTGGCTGTCCTCCACGGCGTAGGCAGGGGGGGGAAGGCGTTGCGTAGGCGGAGCGTTCGACCGAGTGTGCTGCGGAACGGGAGGCGGAGCTGTCTGAGCCGCCAAATTGTTGGCCGGGCCATCTGTCAGAGAGCTGTGCGCACTACCCTGTGGGTGGGAATCGCGAGAGGCATGTCGGCTGCTGTGCTGTGAGGCGAGCTGCGACTGGTTGCGTTCGAGGGCCATAAGACGCTGCGTCACGTTGGACAAGTGAGCGGCAATATCCTGGAGGGTGATGGTAGGAGACGGAGCCACGGGAGCCGCGGGTGAAGCGGTGGGTGGCGGAGCGCAATCGGCGCAAAAGGGATTGGAAGCGTCAGTGCGGCTGTCGAGGCAAGAAGAGCAAATAGGTCGCGCGCACGCAGCAGTGGAGCAGGTGGACGCATCGCGTGGAGTGAACTGTCCGCAAAAGCAACACTGTGGAGGCTGTGACGGAACCGAACGCGGCATAATGGAAGGGAAAATTCAAAGCAACCGCCTAAAACTGCAGTAAACGGAAAAATACTGTACCGGGAGGGAAGAGACACTACCGTAACTTCGAATAAGACGAATTCGAAAAGACTACGGTACCGAAAACCGAAGCGTGTGGTAATCGGCAGAATACGGTATCCAAGATAGCGGATGAGCGAAAAATTTCGAAAATGCTGGGGAAAGGGCAAACCAAAGGGGGAAAAGAAGCAAAGGGAAAACGGATGGGGACCACCACTGTCGGGGCAGGGGGCCAGGCAGGCCGGGTACCCCGTTGCTGAGCTACCCAAAACTCAGCCGCGATGCGCGACGCCAGACCTCTGTCCTGGCTCACACACGCGTTTCCTACTTCCCACAACTCCTGGAGACGAGATCGCGGCCTTCTACGTACAGCGGCGGGCGGGCGGCGACTCCTGCACAGGGCCCAGCGGCTCACGCACACACGTACCAGGTAGGGACGCCGACCGACTCTCTGACTCCGACGCGAAAGCAAGCTGGCTCGCGTTTTCGCTAGCTTCTTTCCTGTCGACACACGCGGCGCGCACGCTAACGGAAACGGACCTTCCCTCATTGCTGCGCTGCGGCGCTGTGTCTTTCTCAGCCCACAAGGAGATGCCGACGCGATACTTCCTTGTACCAACACGGGCGACGAGGTAGAGTCGGCGCACACACATGCGTCGCCGGCAGATCCGACAGAACAACGCACGGTGGGCGACTTTTCACAAGCGCCAAGGGCTGGAGTCCACACGACACAAGACTCTAAGCTCGGCCGGGCCAGACTGACGCAACGGGCGGAGTGGCCACGTGGCGAGGGGTGGACATTCAAACTAATCGATACGCGCGCCGCTCGCGGACTACAGAAGGCAGTCGTAAGATCGTAAGGTCGTTGCGCGGCGGATTTGCATATAATGCACGGGGGGATAGAGAGATCGCTGGTCATGGGCGAGGAGGGCAAGGAAGGCACGACAGGCACGGCGCGGCGCACAGGGGCGGATTTCACACGGACATTACAATGACGACCGACTCCGCGTCTCTGGCCAGCTGCGAAGTAAAGGGTGTTTCTTTTTAATAATCACATTTCTTTTTGAATATCTTTTGTTTTCTCTGTCGGATTGTAATGGAATTGTGGAACACTTATACCCAAGACTTTAGGATTTTGTCTGAAAAAAGAATCGTTGAATTCGGTGAATGGTTCCCAGAGTTATGGCGCTCCAAATCAGATTCTCTTTCTTGGCAGATTTTACAAACGAAATCGTTCGTATCTTAACTAACCAGTACTGTATGCCAAATTTCAAACGTCAACTTTGCTTTTGGTTGGCGCGGTTCGTCTAATATGGTCAGCGTACAGTATTCTCTATGGCTGGTCGACTAAAACCGCCCCATCTGCATCCGCCCCATCTGCATCTGCAGAAGTCTAATATGGTCAGCGTACAGTATTCTCTATGGCTGGTCGACTAAAACCGCCCCATCTGCATCCGCCCCCCGCCCCTCCCAGATTGGGCAATATCCTTAAGCATGTGTTTACCCAGAAATTTTGCTCGAGGACACAGAAATTTTGGTCCCAGAAAAAGAAATTTTCCTCCCAGATTGGGCCCTATCCTTAAGCATGTGTTTTCCCAGAAATTTTGCTCAAAGACCGAGAAATTTTGCTTGACGGCACATAAATATTTTTTTTTAACTTCTTTTATAAATTATTTAGAATAAATCTAAAAAGGTGTATCTCCAAGTTGGTCCTAAGAATGCTCAAAAAAAATTTCGGCCCAATCCGTCAAGCCATAAAGGAGAACCGGTCGGTAACACATGGATGAACGGACAAATGGATGGACAGACCATTACGAAATTTACCCCCAGCATCATCGCAGGTTTGGGCAAGCTGGGAAGCAGGGCAAGCTGCGCAAGGGCATGAAGCTCAACTGCTATCTCTGGGTGAGCCAAGCCCCCGTCACCCTAGGCATGACACCGGTCGCTACCATCGCCGGTGCATCCCCACTCATGACGTCCCTTTCCTTGTCCCTCTGGTCGTCATGCAGTCAGTGCTTTCACTGCAAAGTCTATGCTTCACTTGCACCCTTCTCACTAAATTGCATTTATTGCACGCTTATGCAATCGTACATTCAGAAAAATTTGCATTTGCAAATTTATCATCTCGTAGATAAATCAATTTAAAAACCCGCAATACCGTAATTTTGAGTTACGGTTACGGATACCATTACGGATACGCATTTCGTAAAGGGAATTTACTTTCTGGGTGTCACGGGTGTCACGATCCTGGGTGTCACCGGAGGCAGACGCTCTTTGGGAGGGGCAGAGAGAGGCAGTGCAGAGGTGCACACCGAAATGATATTCTTTGCTTAGACTTTGTCTTTGTCTTAGGCTTAGGCTTAGGCCTAGGCTTGGGCTTAGCATTTGTGCTTACCAGCGTGCACTTGCCGAGGCAGGCGCGGCCGTCCTGTGGGCTACGTCGTTCAGCGCCTGGCCATGGCCTGCTGCTGGCGCCTCCAGTCGGCGTCGTCGTGCCAGCGCTCGTGCAGGCGGTTGGCGAAGTCGCGCCTCAGGAGGCGCTCGTGCACCTCCGCCTCGTCTCTGAGCAGGGCGGCCAGCAGTAGCACTCCTCTCGTCTCGCACTCCTGAACAACTGGTATGTTACGGCTCGGCCGCGATGACCCAAGAGCGGCACGACGCAGCGCCAGTCACCATGTGCGTGCGCGTGTACATGCATGTGCGCGTGCGCGTGTGCATGTCCGTGCGCGTGCGTGCGAGCATGTGCGCGGGCGCGTGTGCATGTGCGTGCGTGCGTGCGTGCATGCATGCGTGCGTGCGTGCGTGCGCGTGCGTGCGTGCGTGCGCGTGCGTGCGCGTGCGTGCGTGCGCGTGCGTGTGCGTGCGCGTGCCTAAGCCTAAGCCTAAGCCTAAGCGAAGCCTAAGCCAGAGCCTAAGCCAGAGCCTAAGCCAGAGCCTAAGCCAGAGCCTAAGCCAGAGCCTAAGCCTAGCCTAAGCCTAAGACAAAGTCTAAGCAAAGAATATCATTTCGATGTGCTTTTCTCCTCTGCCCCTCCCAAAGAGGGTCTGCCTCCGGTGACACCCAGGATCGTGACACCCGTGACACCCAGAAAGTAAGGGAAAACCGAACTGGAAGGAGGAAGGGGGCGAGTCTGGAAGGAGGGTGTAACTTTTGTAACTATTTCGGTGCGTAAAAAAAGTGCGCCTCTACCTTGTCGCACTTTAAAAGTTATTATGCTAGAGTTGTAATTTCTAATTGAAGCGCAAACTTAAAAGAATGGCGGAGAACAATTCTGGCGATCTCGACGAGTTCGTTGAGTCTGTTGCTGCTGAAAGTGCGCGTGGAGGAGGAGGAGGCATTCGGCCTCAAGTGCGCCACCTGCTGGCACCTGCCCAGTCACCAGTGCCTCTGCGCCCACGCTGTGGCTGTCGCCGAGGCGAACGGCCGCCTCGATACCTACTTGTTGTCGGCCATTGAGCGCTGGAACCTGGACGGCGGTCGTTACCACTTCCGCGCCGCCACTCAGCACTTCCGCGCCGCCACTCAGCGAAAAGGGCAGCTGCAAGCGTCGGCACGTTGGAAAGAACAACGCCACCACCACTGCAGGTCACCCAGAGGACCATGGCGCCCGTGCTGGCCAATCTTGTGAGCTTGAGGTCTGAACCTGTGCAAGCTGCGTCACGCTGCTGATGTCCAGGAAGTTGGACCGCCGAAGCCGGGCTCGTTGGCGGCGCCCACGCAGCAGCAGCTGCAGAAGCTCAAGGTCGAGTAGCCGATGATCTTCTGCGAGCCGTTCCACAATGAGGAGCGGTTCCGCCTCCTACTGCTGGACGATTGGCGGCGCGAAGGTCATCAACACAAGCAGTGCGTCTCGTGCACGGTGCATGATAGAACTTCGCAGTGAGCGTGCATCGCCAAACACGGCTTGCTGCTCAATTCAGCTGCCGCTGCCGAAGTCCACGGTAGCGCCCGAAGACCTGGTGCTTATCCACCACGAGCGGTGCGAGTACTGGCAGCAGAACGAGCAGCACTACTCGAAGGCCATGCGAGACATGGTCGTCCACTGTAGATATAGCTGCGTCGTGTCTCGCTACCCGTACTTTCACAAGAAGTTGCTTGACGATTCTAACACTAAGGGCAAGCTGTTGTTGAGTCACCGCGCGAAAGTCGCGTCGCTAGCGCCTTTGGTGTGTATCTGTAGTAGAGTTAAAATCGCGGTTGCGATAGTAGGCTGTGAAACGTTATGATGGTTGTAGGCTTGGTCACTGTCGTCGAGTTTGTTTGGTGCTAAAATGAGTCCGTGCTGAATGTCGTGTCGGCACGAGACATGTGAATGTCGTGAATCGTGCACAGCAATGAAGACGTATGACGCGGTTTGCCTTCAGCGCACAGCGGACGAGACAAAAGAGCTGCGACGCGAATTGTTCAGTTACGCGAACACACGAATACGTTCAGAATTGTTCTCCGCCATTCTTTTAAGTTTGCGCGCTTCAAATTGTAACTCTAGCATAATAACTCTTGCAAGGCGACAAGGTAGAGGCATATATTGTAACGCACCGAAATAATTACAAAAAAGTTACACCCTCCTTCCAGACTCGCCCCCTTCCTCCTTCCAGTTCGGTTTTCCCGAAAGTAAATTCCCTTCGTAAAACGCCTTATGAAACGCCCGTTTCAAACGCAGAAGGATGGCCCAAAGAAAGTTTCGCAGTAATTTCCGAATTCCAGGTGACTCGGACAGCGACGAGTCGGAGCCGTCGACTTCGAAGATTGCGTCGGAATCCGGAAACCAGGATTCGGGTGTGTGTTTCTTTGCAGTTGCTGTTGGCCAGCTGCATTGTGACAGCATGTCCCATGTTTGTGCTGTGTGGCTTCCGTACCAACTTGTCAGCGCAGCAATGAAACATGAAACCGTGCCAATGCACCCCTCCTGTGTCGAATCGACGAATCGTTGAGACTGGATTTCACCCACTGATTCACACTTGCTATGCACCCACACTTCTTCACAGTGCAAAGCATGCAGACTTTGAGCATAGTCACGCATTTTTTGCTTTCAAAATGCTCTCTCAGCGAAGTCCTCCACATTTTTGCATTTTGCTGCGAAGTGAGAAGTCCTCCATGATTTCCTTCAGCCCAGAAATTTCCGAGCTGTGCCCAATGCCCATCTATATGCCACCCATAGGTGTAGCGGGGTAGTGTGGTGTAGGTACAGGTCACCCCCAGCTTCGATGGTCAGTTACACCTACCTATGGAATCACTCAAAGAATGGCCAGCTACCCCCAACTTGGCACCTTGGCCTTGTAGCTGAACTCGTGTAGTTTTTCGCAACTCACAGGAACCAACTCTGAGCCAAAAGAGACGGGTAGAAGAAGGAGAGAGGAAGAGAGCGGGCGCGGCGTGCACTTCGCTCCGCCACTCTATAAGCAGCGCTACAGAATGGTCGAGGAATTCGTCGGCCGCTACCAGGACAAACTGAAAAGCGTGCGTGCCTTTCGGTCAGCCAGCGCGTTTTGTTCAGAGGCGCTGGAGGTATAGGTTTTGTAGATTGATCCAAAAGCAAGGGGGGTCTCTGGGGTTTTCGAGGGGAGAGGGGTCTAGAGCCGTCCTGGATAAAATGACAGGGATCGAAAATTTTGGAGGAGGGGTGGTCGAAGTGGAGGATTTTACACCATAATAACGTGTACAATGGGTACTTTTTGTCTAAAATGGGTCTAAATAGCACTTTTCAGGCGTTTTTGGGTCACTTGTACGTTGGATTTTTTTAATTAATGAAAATTTCTTTGTTGTCGGTTAGATTATAGCTTCTGAGTGGCAAAAAGGCGTTTAAATGGTGTTTAGATGGTACAATTGCTAGTTTTCATGCATAAACTTGCGGATTGGCACCAAAACCAAGCTCTTTTTGGGTTTCCCAACATACAATTGCGATACCGAACCCTGCGCGTACACACCGCGAGTGAGCGCACAGTCAGCAAGGTGGCCTGGTGGTAGACACTGGGACTCGTGATCGCAAGGTCCTGGGTTCAATTCTCGAGGGACCCACTATTGAGAACTTCCCTTTCAGTGGCTTTTTCTCTGGTCATCCTTGCCGTAGAACATTTGTGGCGTTCTTCTTCTGTGCCTGTTGCGACCCTGGTGGCCACTATGCATGCCTCAGACTGAATGACGTCGTTTATGTGCTGGGACATGGTCGGAGCTGTCTGGACAGCAGGTGTCCGGGGGCGTCCCTTGAGCTGCCGGCCAGCGGAACCAACCCGGGCGGCAGTGATAATTCCGGCCCGTTACGGGAGCCAACCCCCCCCCCCCAGAGGATCGGGCTGACCTCTCACTAGCAGCGGTCGATTGTGACCGGAGAGAGGCCCCCGTGCTCATAGAAGCGGCCCACACACAAATAAACAAGCAAACAAGTGAACACGCACATGGGCAGCCCGCATCTGCAGCTGGTGGACTTTGGCTGCGCGGAGTGCAAGCTGCTGCAGCGGCTGCGCGTGGGCTGCGAACGCTTGGAGCGACTCGTCGGCGTGGACGTGGACGGGCCGCTGCTGCGCCAGTTCGGCGCCGGCAATCTGGGCCTCTCGGTCGTGGCCGCCGACAACCGCTACTTCCTCGAGCAGCGACCCTCACAGCTCCGCGTCAAGCTATACAGGGGTGCGCGCTTAGAGGGGGGGGGGGGGGGCACGCGCACGAGGAATTCACCCCCCCCCCCCAAAAAAGAATTTCCTACAGTGTTGTCTAAACAAGTGATACAAGTGAGTGTTGTTTGCGCACTTTCAGCGTTATATGGCCGTCAAGGAAAACAACCGAGTAACGCTGAGTAGACCCTACTTTGTTTTGTTTGAACAACGGGTGCCTGTTTTGATCCTATTTTCGTGAAATGCTTTGTCATGGAGATCGACTCTCACGTTTGGTGGGGGGATGGAGTTTGATTCTACGGGGACGCTTTCTCAACTTCTTCACCGCATCAATTTGCTGATCACACTCGATCTGTGTCATGCTGCGTTGCATCCTCCATTCGACACTCCCCAACCCCAATCCTTCGTACTTCAGGTGACCTTACCGAGTACGATGCTCGTCTCGCTGGCGTCGACGTCGTCACCTGCGTCGAGCTGTGAGTGAGTCCAATATTGCAGGCATAATCCTCTAAATGTGTCATATTTTGCATTTGTACACATCTATTAGGCCGTCTGATTCCTCGAACATTTCTTTCTCGAATTCTGGACTTTCAAGGGGGCGGGGGACGACTACGAACGTGCAGTGAAATTTGGTACAAATTCGTTGCTTGCTGGCTGAGTCACAGACGTTACTGTATGTGTGTGCGTGCGTGCGTGCGTGCGTGCGCTGAAGACACGTCCCCACCACGTAGGTCAACACCGCTTAGAAATAGGGAAGGGTGGGGGGCAATCTGATCATCTGAGTGTGATTGTTCCCATTGCCCTCCCCTGGGCAGTTCGCTTCGACGCTTATGAGCGTATCCTTTCGTTTGCCATCGCAGCATCGAGCACCTCCACGATGAGACGCTTCGCAAGGTGCCAAGCGCCATCTTCGGGCGGCTGCGGCCGAAGCTGTGCGTCGTGACGACGCCCAACGTCGAGTTCAACGCGCTCTTCGACATGACCAACCGCCGGTTCCGACACGACGACCACAAGTTCGAGTGGAGCCGGAAGCAGTTCAGCAATTGGTGCGACCCACTAACGACACGCCCACGAGCCTCGAACGTGCATACCTGTAACCGAGTCTTGCGTCCGTCAGTCGATCCTTTTTTTGGAAAGAGTTCCTGGAGGAGAGAGGGGGGCACCTGACCTGTTGCTTGTAAATTGCACAGTCAACCCCAATATAAAGGGTTTTTTTAATTATCACATTTCTTTTTTGAATAACTTTTGTTTTCTTTGTCGGATTGTTATGAAATTTGGAAGACTTATAGTCAAGACTTTAGGATTTTGTCTGAAAAAAGAATCGTCGAATTCGGTTGAGGATTCCAAGAGTTATGGCGCTCCGAATCAAATGTCTCGTTTTTAGCGCCCCCGTTGGAGTGAAGGGAGTGGCGTGGCCGCGGGCTGTGGGGATGGGGAGAGGAATGGAATGGGGGGAGGGCGGATGGAGAGGTTTCAGTCGAGCGAGCAGCAGTAGAGAATATACTGTACGCCGATTAGACGAACCCGCGCCAACCAAAAGCAAAGTTTGGCGTTTGAAATTTGGCGTACAGTACTGGATAGTCACAATTCGAACAGTAAAGCTTGTAAAATCTGCCCAAAAACGAGACACTTGATTTGTAGTGCCATAACTCTTGGAATCCTCAACCGAATTCGACGATTCTTTTTTCAGACAAAATCCTAAAGTCTTGACTATAAGTGTTCCAAATTTCATAACAATCCGACAAAGGAAACAAAAGTTATTCAAAAAAGAAATGTGATAATTAAAAAAAAAACACCCTTTAGATGCTTTGGTAAATATGAGCTAGGTGGAGTGCAGTATTGGCTTTTTTCGGTTGATCTTTGCAAAAAATGCTCTACGAAACGCATTTTTGGATCTCAAAAAGGAGGAGAAAGCTCCAAACAATAGTGGTGTGGTGGTGGGGGGGGGGAGGCATCTATGGGTAATTCTGGCCTTCTGGGGCACCATATCTCAGATTGAGGGAGGACAGCCCCCTCCAGTTACAGGAGTACTCCAGAACATTGATGCACGGATTTCTATGAACTTTGAAAGTGCGGTGCACCCAATTTATAGGTGCCAACAGATCGTAGATGACTATTCCGAGTACAGCGTGTTTATCGAAGGAATTGGCACTGTGCCGGAGAGCAGGGATAGACACCTGGGTTGTTGGCCTTTCTTTGCTCTGCAACCTTTTCTGCACCTGTAGCCCATACGATTTAGGTTGCTGCTCTCAAATGGCCGTGTTTTTTCATCAAAGTCTAATGGATGACTACGATTCGGGTGTGGACATGGAAGCATCCGCTGCTGTTGCTGCTAGCAAAGAAGCATTCGACAAGAATCACTGCCCTTATGAGGAGGTTCGTGTTTGTCTTGTTCAGACAGCGTTTGGGCAAGTGTTGCGTAAATTTAATAAAACGGTTTTTAAATTGACCAACCCTGGTGGATGTAGGTAGCATAGTGAACGACCGATCGAAAATACTGTGTGAATGATGTGTATACACAAACAATTCTTTTGGTGTATGCGCATATTTGCTGGTGTACAGGGTGGGTCAGCCTCGACTCCACCTCTTTGTTCAAGTATATCTCGGGGTGGATGAAGCGATTAAGATGAAATTTTAAACAGTTATAGTAGACAGTCTAACGTAGACTTCCTCCCAGTTTCAGCCAGATCTATTGCGTTTTTTTTTTCTTCAAAAGTTAAGTTCAAAACAATTTGTTAGACAAGTTTGACTGACTGTTACATGTGTTTAAAATTTCATCTTAATCGCTTCATCCACCCCTGAGATATACTTGAACAAAGAGGTGGAGTCGAGGCTGGCCCACCCTCCCCTCTGTATCCATTGTTCGCATATACCTTGAGTCGAACAGCTCAATAAACATTCACAGGTAGACATGCTTGCAGCCTTTTCTCAGTATGACGAAAGACCCTCTTGTGTTCAAACTGTGTTGTACATTTTTGCCCCATATTACTAGATATTCGCATTGTCCTATCCGTACGACCCAAAGAGGCAAAGACACGAGTTGATTCGGAAGTTCTGCAACGGTCTGCTGGACGACTGGGTTCAGAGCAAGGATCCCAGCGTGGAATTCGTGCAGTTTTCCAAGTACGCCAACAACCTCCGTCCCTGAATCGTGGTTGTTCACCTAGTCCGAACCCCCCCCCCCCTCCCCTCTCCAGAACTTTTCTGGGGTTTTGTTCACACCAAATACCGCAGTGGCGGATCCAGAAATTTTTTCGAGGGGGGGATGGATTTAGCGAAGGGGGGAACCCTGTTGACATTTACAGATGCTGGGCCATTTCTTCGATGTTTTGAGCACCCAATCGGTCCAGTATTCACAAGTAGTCCATAATATCGGCGCCGCAGGCAAACCTTTTGCGAATTTCGACCACCTATGCGCATTTTATGCGGAAAAGTAGGTTCGTTTCTTTGCCCACGGCCCAGCCCATTTTCTCCCCTTTTCCATCCTAGATTTTCGATTCCGGGAGGGGGAATTCCCCCACCCTGGATTGGCCACTGTTTCACCGTGTGACTATCGCCGCTGTGCACCATCTGTTGCCGTCCACGGTGCCGGGGCTGGCGTTCAGAGACATGGGCTTCTTCCACGAGGGCGAGGGCCACACGGTGTCCTGCGCCGGTCTGCACGCCCTGCTGCCCCAAGAGCTGCGAGCCTTCTGTCCCACGGAGAGCCACCTCAGGTCGGATTGACTCGACCGCAGCGCCTCGCGAACCAACACTCCACTTGGGCTGGGTGGAATGTCGGACGGAATGACAGAATTGAGCGGCGCGTAGAAACGGCTACCGTGCACTTGACAGTTCGCGCCGTTCAGTTCTTATTTGGTGGGCAACGGCTATTTCGTCTGGGCGTCCAGTCATTTCGAGGCCGACACAGGCGCCGAAGTCGGCGCCGTCCTCTGCAGAATCGACAAGGTGCCGACATACATGTAACCGGGTTTTTGAAGTGGGGGAGGAGGGTCGGAGACCATTCTGGGGGGCGTGGGGGGGGGGCACGCAGATTTGAAGAGGGAGGGGGTGTCAGAGGGTGAAAAAGTGTACCTAAATAGTGTCTTAATAGGCACTTTTTGGTCAAAAATAAGTTAAAATAGGCTATAAATAACGTTATTTAGCTGTTTTAGGGTCAAAAAACACTGAAAAGACGAAAAATACACTACTTTTTCCAGTTGTAGACAAGTTAGAAAACTTTCGAAAAATTCTGGGGGGGGGAGGGCTGGGGAGGGCAACATTTGACCTGGGGTGGGCAAACCCCCCCCCCCCCAGTTACATGTATGGGTGCCGAGAACGCGTTTCTTTTGTCCAAGGAGGCTTGAAACTGCTCTCATTAGTGTTCGTTCGCGTCACACTGGAATTGCTGCCTCTCTGCATCAGGAAGAATAGCTGCGGATGTATAGTCTCAGATCTGGGCAGCTGATACGCTATTTGTCTGGGTGCGCCCCCCCCAGTCATGCCGAGAAGGGGGGGGGGGTTGCAACAAACCTTCTAGGCCAGGGAGAGTTGTGGGCCCCGTATCCGGGAGGTACGGGGGTTATGCCCGAACCCTCTGCTGCTTCAGTGCAACCTGAGGTACTCGAGGCTGGCTCGGCCAGCCCTCAGGCGGTGTGTCACAGAGTCTATGCACATCTGTTGTGGCCATCATCTATGCAGCAGTCTATTGCGGATGGACTCTGTACCGTCTTACACGTCAGACAGCCACACGGGGCATTCCTGGATCCGCCTAGGTGACGGAACCGTCGCAAGAAGAGGCGTCGTTTCAACTTTCGCCAACTGGCGGCATCGGCGGCCAGCTCTACGAAGACGACGACAACGTCTATTATTATGGTGACGACGACAGTGGCAAGAGCGAAAGCGATAATGAGCGGCAATGCCACGTCGACGACGCAGGCGACGTTAACGACCACTGGGCCGAGTTTGGCATGAGACCGACCTTTGAGGAGTTCCCCGACGATAATGCCGCGACCCTGGGCGGCTTTGGTAGGCAGTGATTAGAATGCGTGGCAAAGGGTGTGGGGACCCTGCCCTTCTCCAGTCACTGTTGGCGTTACGATGCACAGTTCTAGACCGCTTCCACTTGCATACGCCGAAAACCCCGCACTGTGGCATGTGTACAGTGTCAAGGTCGTTTGTCCTTGTATAAACGAGATTCGAGACCTGAGTTTGAACGATCACACGCGGTCACTAGAGGCGGGGATCAGGACAGTTTGGCGCGGCGCTTTTGGCGCGGGACATTTTGGCGCGGACATTTTGGCGCAGACAGTAGGGCGCGGGACGTGTTGACGCATGCGCGTTATGCGTTTTCAGATGCAGACGCTAGTGCATGTGTCGTATCGAAACGCGTCAACGCGATTGCGATGGGCAGATGTGAACCTAGGGGCGGTCGAGATTGAACAGCAGGAATCTCAAACCGTCGCCACCGACCAGGTACTATGCACCTGGCGCCAGGAGACAACGAGACTAGGACTAGGACGACAACGAGAGCAATAAGGGGTCCCGTTCTAGTATCAACGCATCCCATACAGAGCGAGCGTCCTGGTATTTGGGACTGAGCTGAGATACGGTGTTGCTAGAACGGAACGGCGCTTTATCTGTCGCGTTCATCTCTTTGTTGCTAGAACGGGACTCCCTTCAGCAGGGCATTGGATAAATTGTCGTTCTGTTGGTTGGCAGGTTGGCAACAATCGGGCATCCATTGACATCTTTTCGTCACTTTCGTAAGGGAGGAACAAAAAAAATCGATAATACACCCAACAATTGGAACCCTCAAATTCCTGGCGGATCGACATTTCGTCGCTAATTTTTACTGTGCTGCTGGGGTCAACCTTGGTCTCCGATCTCAAGTTCTCGCCTCTGATCTCAACCCTCTCCATCGCCGATCTCAAGCCTGATCTCAACAATTCCGCCATCTTTCTTTATGCGCGCTGTCGGCCTGCTGCTGCTATCGATTTTTCCACACGCTGTGGCGCCCCCTGTCGGACTCATGGCGAACCGATCGGAACTTACCATACACAGCGCCAACGTGAACGGCCTCCTCTCCAAACTGGACCTGGTGCGTTCCCATCTGACCACCTACGGCGTCGACCTACTGTTGATCCAAGAGACGAAACTTGACGACTCCATCAAGAATCAAGAGCTGTGCTGCGACGACTACACGCTCTACAGACGCGACTGTACCAGAAACGGTGGCGGAGTCGCGCTGTACTGTCGCAACTCGCTGCACGGCCAGCAGCTGACGTTGCCCTGCGCCTCGGAGGTGTTGGGCGTCCGAGTCGTCACGACGCAAGGTCCCATCTCTGTCGTCAGCTGCTACAGGCCGCCCCGAGAACCGGTCCAGGACTTCTGCGCCAACCTTATGGACTACCTGGCGACTGGCAGTGGGAGGCGCAGTGTAGTGGCGGGCGACTTCAACCTGGATCCAGCCCTGGACGAGTGTCGCCCGCTGCTGGCTGTCACCGACGCCCTTGAACTGCAACAGATGGTGCGCGGGCCCACTCATCGCGCGCGCACCATTGACCTGCTATTCGTGGGGCGAGGCGTACCTGTCGTGGACGTGTCGCTGTGCGCGCCAATCGAGAAGCTGCACGCCGTGGTAGCGGCACGGCTGGGCTGCTCAGCTGACCACAGGCACCACCACCATCACCACCACCATCAGGAACAGCAGGAGCCCAAACCGAACTACAGGAGAGCCGACTGGGCAGTCGTGCGGCGCTGCCTGGCCGAGGCAGGACTGCTGGCGGCTGCCATAGAGCCGCCCACGGTGGAGGAGGCGGCGCTGCTCTGGACGGCGCGGGTGGAGCGTGCTGTCCGCCAATCAGTGCCCCACTCGAGGCCGCGCAGCAGGAAGGCCAATAAGCCCGGCTGGCACACGGCCGCCATCGGTCGGCTGCTGAAGGCCAAGACGGACGCCTACCTGGCCTGGCGGGCCAGCAGTCGCGACCCCGCCCTGCGCGACCCAGCCCTCCGCGCAGCGTTTGCTCGTCTGCGACGCAGGGGTAAGCAGGCGATCGACGCGGCCAGGCGGCACTACGTCCAGCGGGCCTTCGCCGACTGCCAGGACATCCGCCAGTTCTGGCAGACCTATCGCCGGCTCACTGGAGAGAAAGTCAAGGATAAGATCGTCTTCGCGGCACTCCCAGGGGTCGCCCCAAGCCAGGCGCTCGCTCACCAGTTCCAGAGCGTCTGGAACCGAAAGGTGGTGACTGGGCCGCTGCTGGTGCCTGAGCAGCCTCCTGCTGGCTGCTTTCCCCTGGCGCTCGTCGAGAAAGGCCTCACCCAGCTGGCCGTCCACAAGTCCACCGGTCCTGACGGACTGCCAGCGGTCCTCTTGAAGAACGCCGCGGCGGCGCTGTCCCCATCGCTCGCTATCCTCTTCGAGCGCAGCCTGGCGGAGGGAGTCGTCCCCAGCTGCTGGAAGGACGCGACGGTCATCCCGGTTCCCAAGAAGATCTGTCCAGCGACCCCCTCGGACTATCGGCCCATCTCACTCCTTTCCATCGTCTCTAAGCAGTTGGAGGCGCA
The DNA here is from genome assembly GCA_030248085.1 of Paralinhomoeus sp. GSCO2_6. Taxonomy (NCBI): domain Eukaryota; kingdom Metazoa; phylum Nematoda; class Chromadorea; order Monhysterida; family Linhomoeidae; genus Paralinhomoeus; species Paralinhomoeus sp. GSCO2_6. The sequence goes on from JASAMY010000863.1 coordinate 44,481, forward strand.
CATCCTCAGGCTGCTTCTGCCTTCATCGAGCCCCTCCTAGCCGACACCCAGTTCGGCTTCAGGCGGGGCGAGGAACCGTAGACTGTCTGACCTACGTGACCCACCAACTGAGCCGCCTCGGGACAAACACCAAAAGGCCGCTGCCGTCTTCTTCGCATTCGCAAGGCCTTTGACTCCTTCGTCCACGGCGAGCTCCTTCGCTGCCTGGACGCCGAGTTCAAGGTGCCGCACTACCTGCTGGGGTGGGTGAGGTCCTACCTGGACAACAGGCCTACTGCGTCCGCGCAGACTCCACGACACCTCAGCCAGACTGCCCGTGCTCTCCGGCGTCCCACAGGGAAGTGTGCTTGGCCCCGTGTCGTTCGGTGGCGTACGTCAACCGGGTCAAGCGACCTACAACTGTCCACCGGCACAGAGGTGGCTGCGTTCGCCGACGACCTCATGTCTCAAGGCGACGCCTAGACCTCAGACTATCTCGACCTCCAGCAGGACATCGACTCGCTCCACCGGACCATCGCCAACGACCGCCACCTCCAGTTCCAGCCCCCAAAGTGCAAGGCGATGCAGCTGAGTTATGGGGCGCCTCGAACTCAGCCGCCACCGCTCACGCTGGCTGGCGAGCAGCTGGAGTGGGTCAAGGAGCACCCCTACCTGGGGGTGCGACTCGACTCGCGGCTCTCATTCGTGCCGCACTGCCAGCGGGCGGTGACCAAGGCGAAAAGAGCGATCGGCGTCCTCTGCAGACAGTTCCGGCCACGGGCGCCGGGCTACGTGCTGCAGAGGGTCTACAAGGTCTGCATCCTGCCGGCCCTGCTGTACGCTGCTCAGGTCTGGTTCCCGGGGCCAGCCTACTGCAGGCAGAACGTGGAGAAAGTCCAGCGGCAGATGCTGCGCGCGCTCAGAAACGACTATCTCTCCCCCTACCCCCTCCTCTGCGGCGACACACCCCCCCTCTGGCGCATTGTTCTAACCCGACGTATGCGGTTCTTTCACTCCCTTCTCTTCTCTCGTAATTCGAATCTCTTCGCTCCCTTCCTCCCAATGGTACAAGCGCGTCGCAGTTCTCGTCTCAATCATAACCGTCAGATCGATCTCTGTTTTGGCGGCACAGCGCAGGAAGCGGCAGCGATATCTTTCCGAATAACCCAACCGTCCGCTCAATCCGACGAGCGCAGTAGCTAATCGAAAATACCAGAAAAAGCGCGCCGCGCGCGCGCGCAGAGAGAACCGGCCGCGCCGCAGCGCAGACAGCACGGGCGGCGTGGCGGAGCAGACAGCACCGGCGCCGCAACGGCGTCAATTTCCGCGGCGGCGCGCAGGTGCCGACCTTTTCGGCGGCACGTACATGTACCTACGCGCGTACGAGCGACTGTCTGGCGTAAGCAGGCGTACTGTACCGCGGCATCCAGGCATCGCTGCGAAGTGCGGAAGAGTCGGAGCAGCTTGTCAGCCGAGTTCACCTTGGGCACGTAGGCTGCGTCGTCAGCGTCCTCTTCCAGGACAGGCGTTCCAAAGTGGCCAAGGGGGACGAGGAAGTCGGCTGGCCGTAAAATGGCTGGCGAGTGAACGTCGTCTGAGATGTAAGTGAGGGGTCGCGAGTTGACCACTGCCTCGGCTTCGCTGAGCAGGGTCGCCAGCTGGTCGAGGTTGACCATTTTCCGACCGATGGCCTTCTTCAGCCCAGACTTGCAGATGGCCACCATTCGCTCATATACACCCCCCTGCCAGGGGGCAAACTGAGTGATGAAGCGCCAGTTGATTCCCTCGCTGGCGCAGTAAGAGAAAACGTCAGCAGACTTCAGACCGGTGCTGCAGGCCGTGTCGAATGTCTGTTGTGTCAGAGTGAACTGAGGTGCGTTGTCAGAGATGATTGACGTCGGCTGTCCTCGTCTCGCGATGAATCGTCTCAGACAGTTGAGGAAAGCTTCTGCCGTCATGTCCAGTGCGTGTTCCAAGTGTACCGCTCGAGTCGAAAGGCAAGTAAACAGGCAGATCCACACCTTGCGTTTCTCAGAGCCGACTCTGACCAGCAGGGGGCCACAGTAATCGACACCGCAGTATTGGAAAGGTCGCGCTCTGATGCTCCTCTCAGTTGGTAAGTCAGGCATTGGAGGAAGTTTAAACGGGGTGCCTGACACTTTCTTGCATTGGACGCATTTCGCCAGTCGACGTTTTACGGTGACTCGGCCTTGTGGAATCCAGAACTGGCTTCTGATGTTGCTCAGAGTTTGCTGGACACCGCAGTGGTGGTGTTTCTGGTGCACATGATCGATGACGAGACTGGTCAGCCAGTGCTGCTTGGGCAGAAGAATTGGATTTTTTGCATCTTGCGTCAAGGCAGAGTTGTTGAGACGTCCAGCACAGCGCAGCAGGCCGTTCTCGTCTTGGAAGAGGCCGAGTTGGCGCACCAATGGTTTTTGCGACTTCTGTCGGCAGGCGACGGCGTTGACGACGTCAGGAAGTGCCTCGCGTTGCGCTTGCCTCAGCACGACGAGTTTTGCTGCCTTGTAATCCGTTGCAGTGCAAGAACCAGTGTCAGAGATGTGCTTGAACAGCTTGCCCACTGTCGTCTTGTGGTTGTCTTGAGTCGTGGGCGACAGCTTGTTCCAGATTCGCTGTTTCAGGAAGCGAAGAATGTAGACAGTTGCGCCAAGCAGCCGTTTGAACTTAGAGAAGCGCTGCATCTGTAGTGAAGACGGCGATGTGACTACTGTAGTCATCGTCTTTGTCTGGTAGAATGGCGCTTCTTTGGTCTCTTTCTGAATCTCCTGCAGAAGTTGTGGCGTAATTTCTGGCAGATTCCACTTCGGCCAGTTCTCCTTGGACATACAGAGCCATGACGGACCAGTCCACCAGAGAGTGTGATCCTTGAGCTCGTTGTAGGAGAGGCCTCTGGAAGCGCAGTCGGCTGGGTTCTCTTCAGATGGCAGATAGTGGTAGTGCAGTTCCTTGTACTCCTTGATCTCGTTTATGCGGTTGCGCACGAATCTGCTGAGCGGCTTGGTTGTGGTAAGCCATTTCAGGACGCACTGGGAGTCGCAGAAGACGTCTAGCTCCAGCACGTTGGCTTTCAGTTCTTTCTTGACGAAGTTCACGGCCCTGACGCCGATGAGTAGTCCCAGCAGTTCCAGGCGAGGCATCGAAATGCCTTTCTTGGCCAATCGCGTTTTCGAGAACAACAGGTGAACACCAGCCTTGTTCTGGCCGTTGACTCGCAGGTAGACGACAGTGGCGTAGGCCTTGGAGGAAGCGTCGCAGAAGACCGCCAAAGAGTAGGCGTCTGTCTTGGCCGTGGCGCCGGTGAAGCGCTGTAGAGACAGCTGACCGATCTGTTGCAGGCTGTCCCGCAGATTCAACCAGTCGGTGAGTAGGGTGCCTGGCAGTGGGCTGTCCCATTTCACTTCCTCTTCCCAGAGCCGCTTCATGAGCAGTTTGCCTTTAAGGACAGCAGGAGCGACAAAGCCCAGTGGGTCGAAGACGCTAGCCACGTATTGCAGCACCTGCCGTTTTGTTGGTGCCATGTTGTCCACCGTCTCGATCAGTGCCGGTGTCCGCAGTTGCAGACTGTCAGTGTTAGTGTTCCAAATCATGCCAAGCACTTTCTGCACAGCACCAGTAGCATGATCAGCTGGAGAGATTGAGTTGAGGAAGTCCGCAGAATTCGAGGTCCACTCTCTCAGATTCATCGACGCATTGTTGAAAATGCTTTTGGACTGCTTGTACAATGAGATGGCGTCACTGACTGTCTTTGTGCCCATGAGGACGTTGTCGACGTAGACGTTGTCTGCGATCTCCAGGGCCAGCAGGCTCTTCTGGCTTTTCAGGTGATACTGTAGAGTTGCCTGTAGGAGAAACGGGCTGCTGACGACGCCGAATGGAACGCGCTTGAATCGGAAGATTTGCAGATTATCTTCTAAGCGCGGCTCGTCATCGTTCCGGTACCAGAAGAAGCGGGTCAGATCCCTGTCTGGCTTCTGCAGGCCTAGTTGATGGAATGCCTTTTCAATGTCAGCAGTCACTGCGATGGGTGAGAGACGAAAGCGCAGCAGCAGGCCGGCGAGTTCTGGGAGTTCAATTGGTCCTCGGTACAAAGCGTCATTAAGACTACAGTTACGATTACTAGTTTTTGCAGACGCGTCGTAAACTAGCCGAACTTTAGTCGTAGTCTTGGTCGGAGTTAGGACTGGATGGTGTGGCAGATAGTGACGCACAGTGGTGCTGTCCGCATCGTCGATTGGAACCTTTTCGATGATGTCACGCTCGATCTGGTCGTGAATGATGGCCTTGTACTTGCTGAACAGCTCAGGCTCGAGTTGCAGCCGCTTGGTCAGATTCTTGAACCGGCCCAGTGCCAGTCCGAAGTTGTCAGGCAACTCGATTGAGTCTTGCTTGACTGGCCACTTCACGTGATACCTTCCCTCTTCATAGAGCACAGTCTCATTAAACTGACTGATCGCGTGATCATTGTCACTGAGTTCAGGCGCGTCGGTGATGCCGATAGTTTCGAGGTCCATGAAGTCGTGCAGGCGTAGCGATTGCTCGTGCTCGTCGTCGTCCATGTTAAAAGTGATCGCCGGGCAGGCGTAGGTGTTTTCTCCGGCACAACTCTTGCCACCGAGCAGAAGGCCGAGTTTGGACGGGAGCAGATACAGGCCAGATGGCAGCCGTCGTTTTTCGCCTGAGTCCATCATGTCCCAGAAATAGTCTTGGCCCAGCAGAATGTCGGGCTCGAAACGCTGATCAGTCACGGCTATGGGTTCAGCGAGACACTGCTGTGGAACAGTGTTCAGAGTCGTGATGTCGTCTGCAGACAGCTGACCTTTGGTCATGAGCCCAGTCAGTTGATCGAGCACGTTTGCTTGAATGTCGATACTGGTGCCGTTCTTCAAGAACAGCTTGAAGAGAACGACTTGTGATTGGACGCGTTGAGGCTTCTGACCGCCAAATGTGTGGATGGACAGCATCTCTTCAGAAGTTGGCTCAAGTTGCAGTTGATTCATGAGTCGCCTGGAGATGAAAGTCTTTTGACTGCCGCAGTCAAGGAAGATTCTCGCTTCGATGGGCCTTTGGTCGGTCTGGACCGTTGTCACAAACGCGTTTGCAGTGAGCAGATACGCTCCTCGTCGGTCAGTGTTGTCGACTTTCCCGACGTTGACTTCCTTGACAGGTGTCTCGTTCTCGCCATCGACGCCAGTTGAGTCGAAGACGCCACTGCTAGTGATCGTCGTCGTGTGAGACGAAGTCGTGTTGCCTTGCCGGCCAGGAGGGGCCGTTCGTCGGAAAGAGGCACTCGGGCGCCTGGTCAGCTGGGCGCCCTGGCGTGACGTGAACAGGTTGGGGCAGAGAGCCCTCGTGTGCTCTCCAAATCGGTCGCAGTGGTAACAGCGTCGAGGATTCTGACACTGCTGTGGCGAGCAGCCTGATTGTAGACAGACGAAGCAGCGGTTCTGCTCTCGCAGTCGTCTTTGGCGTGTCTCTATCGTAGGAAACTCTTGGCACTGCTCGTTGTAGTGGTAGTTGCCGCAGAAGATGCAGGCCGAGCGCGGCGTGGACTGACTGCCGCTGACCGCCTGACTGGCTGGTCCACGAGTCGCAGGACGAGACCAATTCTGTCGTGGCTGCGGTTGAGCATGGCCAGGTGGTCTGCCTCGGGGCTGCCGTTGTTGTGGCGGCAGTTGAGTGATCGCGAACGTGTCCGTACTCGATGGGGGCCGCGCGCCAAATTGAAAATTTCGCGCACCTCTGAATGGGCGACCTCCTCGAGGGCGAAATGAAGTCCCAGCAGCAGGTAGAGAGAACGCCGGAGGACCAGGTGGAGGCGGCTTGGCGACGCGGTCGACGCGCTCCTGGACGAGGACCAGCTTGGAGAGAGCGTCGCGTAGAGCGGAGAGGGTCCAAGAGTCGGTGGCGTCGTCGTGGTACTGCTCCTCCAGCTTGAGCAGAACAGGATGAGGCAGCTTTTCCAGGATGATGCTGGCCAGCGACTGATGGTCGAGATTCTCGCCAAGTGTCTCCAGTTGACGGCAGGTCTTCTCGACGGAGTCGGAGAGTGCGCGCAAGTCGCCGCGGTAGCGACCGGCGTGTGGCAGCTTGCGGAGCTGCACGTAGAGGGCTTCCTTGATAACGCTGTCGCTGCCGAAGCGCCGTGTGAGAATGTCGACAGCAGTACCGTAGTTGTCGTTGTTCAGTGCAAGTCCGTCTATGGCTTGCAGGGCCGCGCCTCGCAGAAAGCTCCTCAGATATGTGAACTTTTGAACGGAGCTGATGGTCTGGGAGTGGACGCTGCTGGAGAAGGCGTCCCAGAACGCTCCCCAGGTCAGGGGATCACCGGTGAAGATTGGCATGTGGAGCTTGGGCAGTCGGAGTAGAAGCGGCGGCGATGCAGCTGTACCGCCGGCGGCTGCACCAGCAGAAGACGCGTTCAGCGCGGCCGAAGCAGCTCCAGAGGGCGCCGAAGCGCCGACAGGAGGCGAGGCCAGAGGGGCCGCCAGGCTGCCGATCGTGTCGTCGATGTCGGCAAGCCAGTCGCGCAATGTCGACAGGGTGTCTTGCGCGGCAGCATGAATCAGAAGAAACCCGGTGTGAGGGTCATTGGCGAAGTCGTCGTAGATCTGTTCTTCAGCCTGGAGTGCGTCATCGTCGAGATCCGCCATGAGGTTGGCCCAGGCGGTGTTCTTGGCGTCCAACAGAGAGGACGCGCGCTCGATGCAGTCGAGTCGCTGCAGAAGTTGGCGCCGTTTTGCCTTGAGCGCAGTGAGATTGGCCTCAGGTGTGGCCGTATCGTCGAGCAGCGGTGCAGGGTCCTGGAGGGACGTGAGGGCCGTCTGGAGGCGCTGCCGAGTGGGCCCGATAATCTGCCGTAGCGGGCCAGAGGGCGACGGCATGGTGAGCAGCAAAGCAAGGGAACGAGGGTCAAACAGCTCGCTTCGCCATGTTTTGGCGGCACAGCGCAGGAAGCGGCAGCGATATCTTTCCGAATAACCCAACCGTCCGCTCAATCCGACGAGCGCAGTAGCTAATCGAAAATACCAGAAAAAGCGCGCCGCGCGCGCGCGCAGAGAGAACCGGCCGCGCCGCAGCGCAGACAGCACGGGCGGCGTGGCGGAGCAGACAGCACCGGCGCCGCAACGGCGTCAATTTCCGCGGCGGCGCGCAGGTGCCGACCTTTTCGGCGGCACGTACATGTACCTACGCGCGTACGAGCGACTGTCTGGCGTAAGCAGGCGTACTGTACCTACTGCGCCAGCACAATCTCAACCCTTCCAAAGTGTCTACATCTCATTCCTTTCTGTACCTCACTGCCAAAATTTGGAACTCCCTTCCCCAACACGTCGTTGATCTCAGCCCCACACAGTTCCAAAGACATGTCGATTCGTCCGAGTTTCACGAGTTTCTACGTAGAAACAATTTCGATCATTCCATAGATATCAGGTAAAGTCCAATTATTCCCCATCTCGAGCACTATGTGTATTCTGTATCTTTTCCTTTGACCGATGGCGCGCCCTGCTCTCGCAGTTAACGGCAGTATTGCTGTGTCAGGCGTTTGTCATCGTTAAAATAAATCGAATCGAATCGAATCGAAAACAATGCCTGTCCGTCCCACAACGTTGAACAGCCCAGCGATCTGTCACACCAGCCTAGCCATTTGGATACGATGAAACAAGCGAGCGTCATTCAACTTCATCAAAATTATTTTCGAAATTGAAACCATCTCTAGGCTTAAGGCAATAACACACGCCTCCGTGCGGCACCGGGCTGCACCGGACGGTCAGCACCAGTCAGCCGGACGCGCCTATCAAATGCACACGCGCCCGGTGCCGGACGGAGGCGTGTGAACCGGTCGGCACAGTGAAGCCCGGTGCCGCCCGGTGCCGCTGCCTTTAGTTCGACGCATGGACGAACGCCTGGACGAACCTTTGGACCCAATGTATGGCACGACGATTTCGACGGATGTTTGTTGAGAAATAGTGAGTGGCGATTCTTTGTCAGACACTACAATTCAAGCCCTTGCAGTGCACTAATACGCCAATGGTGTGCAAGTGGTCAACAAAATTTATCGCGCCAAAATGTCTCGCGCCAAATTACCATTGCGCCAAAAAGTCTCGCACCAAACGGTCCCATGCGCCAAAGTATCCGCGCCAAACTGTCCGCGCTAAAATGTTACACGCCAAAATGTCCGCGCCAAACAATCTCAAACCCCTAGAGGCAAGCTCGAATTCAAGGGCCAAGATTATACCTGTAGTGCCACACAGAAAACGTAGGATAAGTATTCAGTTTTCAAGGTTTTTGTCACTGTTTGTTGCAGTTTCCCTTATGTAAGTTATTCCCCAGTTTTGCGTCTTTCCTTCAAGAATGTCTTTAAAAAAAGTGCTTAATGGCCCTTTGGTGAGTTAAAGCATTGAGTATGGACATGCCACCATGTTCGTGGTGTGTTCCATGGCATTGAGTATGTGTAACTGTGTTCCAAAGCACGCCCCTGTGCGTTCATTGGAGAGTGGGCGTTTATTTTTTCAACCTACCCTCTACCCTGGGCGTTCATTGGAGGGGGGCGTTCTTTGGAGGGGGGGGGGCGTTCTTTGGAGGATTTACGGTATGCGAATTATGGGAGCTAGAGTTAGCCCCTTGCCCAAGGGGGTTACTGTTTTTTGGCAGTCTTGCCACGCTGAGGATTAAACTCCGCACCTTGCGGTTTGGAACCAACGCCTTATTCCCAACTGCGCAAATCGCCGCCTTTGCATCGGAGCAGGTTGCGTGGGTGCGTTTGCATTGGCTGCAAAATGTTTACTCGGAGCAACATGTACAACAGTACGACCGCACGATTGCTCAGTATAGGCTCGCTAAAGTTCAGGAGTCCTCAGAGTGGCACTTCTTCCCAGCTCCACGACTTGCCTGACGTTGGCTGCGGTGCCGAGCACCATGTAGACGAGCGCTCCCAGCGCGAGCGCGACGTCCTCGAGTTTCTGGGGACCGTTGAGTTGCTCGTAGAAGACGGCGAGGTGCGAGAGCGCCGGCAGGACGATGCCGATGACGGAGCCGCTGGTCGTGAACAGCAGCGAGTGGAGCTCGTCCAAGCGGGGCACGGCGGCCCCCATCGCGGCCGTCGTGGCCACGGTCAGCAGGCGCGCCCCGGTCCGCCAGAGACGACGCCGAGCTCGAGACGAGACGTGCGAGTCGACGGAGGAGTCGACCATGTCCATGATCGGCATCAGCTGCACCGCGTACGCGATGAACAGTGCCGCGCAGAGCGTGCACACGAGCGCGCTGCCCAGCCAACCTAATAAGACTGCTCACCTGTGTTTCCTCTCTAGTGTATGTAGCAAGTATGCTTGCGACTCAACCATTGGAAAGATTGAGAGTGATGGACGATTCGACGCGGTCTCCATACGCGGCGACGCCCAGGAGCGCGATGGCGAGGTAGAGCGTCCCGCCGACGTAGCAGCTGGTCGCGACGATGCCAAAGAAGCCGAACATCGCTTCGGGTCGTTGCACGCTGTTGCCGACCGAGACGACGACGCCCTGCATCTCGAAGGCGCCCACGACGTTGCCCACGCCCACCATGGCGTCCCAGAAGGCGCCGTTGACCGTCGTCAGGCGGTCGACCGTGTGCCGGCCCGTCGCGAGCGTCGCCAGGAGGCAGGCGAAGCTCGAGAAGAGCAGCGCGTTCGCCAGCGACGAGCACTGGCCGATCACCGTCGGCGAGCGCACGCACAGCAGCAGCAGCAGAGGCATGGAATACACAAGCAAGTAATTGGGCCGGGGCCAACACAGCTCGGGCCAGCTCGTCGACACGATTTTCCTGGTGTTCTCGGCCACGAACTTGTGATACACGGCTGCGAAGCCAACCTATGTGTACATACAGCGCCCGGACGAGGACGTGAATCCGGACAACTCGAAAAGGGAGCTGCGACGCTGCAGTGCGCTGTTGTCCACCTTCGTTTCGTCCTGCTCGGTCGACGGTACTGGGGCTCTTGCAGTGGTCCGCTGCACTGCCATGCCGCTAGGGCATGCGTAAAAGTTGCTGCCTAGGTGCGTATCCTATGTAGGTATGTTGTAGGCACGACGAGCGGGGGCGATTGAGAGGCGCCGTCCGTGAAATTAGTTACACAACAGCGCCTCTCGCCTCTGCGTCGCGTTTCGCCAAGCGCGTCGCGCTGAAGACTCCGCGTTTCGACAACGCGTTTCCACGTTCCGACGGCGCGTCCTTCTGTCGTTGTCGCTGTCGTTATTGCGTGTTGTACCGTAGAGTTGAAGAGTGCCACATCTTATTATACGCTGCTCGCGAGAGCTGCACAGTTCAAATTGGCGTTTCCGTCGCTGCTCACGCCTCACTGCTGCCTCCAACGCGTGTAGAGAATGACAACTACTAATACAAGGCAAGGGATTCTCGCTGTTCTGTCTATGCTTCTTTATGGCGGAGCGACCATGCTGGTGATTTTCGCGAATAAGTATACGCTCACGTACTTCGAATTTCCATCGTTCACCGCACTGGCGCTCTGCCAGACGATCGTAGTTGTCATTGTGACGTCAGCGTTTTCTTTTATCGGCTTGGTGGAAGTCGAGTGGTTGACATGGCAGGGCATAAAGGTTGTTTGCGCGAGCGTGAATGGAGGAGCGCGCCTGAACTGCAGCACCTCGATGTTGGGTACTTCAGATGCTCGTCCCGCTGTCACTCACCTATGGAGTCAGCTTGGTGTGTGTGCTAGGCGGCAACAAGCTGCTCAGCGTGCCCATCTTTGTGATGCTCCGCCGACTAACGATTTTCATGACTCTAGTGTTGGAAGTGTTCCTGCTGGACAAAACGAGAAATTGCGTCACAAAAGTGGGGGTAAGTTTGCCAAGCACGAAATATACCCATACGCACATGTTGCGTTTATACAGCCGTCAACCGGCAATACAGTGCCGTATTGTAAGGTAATTTCAACGCCGGTAACGATAAATACCGAACGCGCGGCGAGTTCATATACGTACGATAAATTTCGTAATGGTCTGTCCGTCCATCCATCCATCCGTCTGTTTCCGACTGATTCTCCTTTATTGCTTGACGGATCGGGCCGAACTTTTTTCTGAGCATTCTTAGGACCAATTTGGAGATACCCCCTTTTTTAGGTTTATTCTAAAAATTTTAAAAAAAAAAATCAAAAATAAAACATTTAATCTTTCTGTGTCCTCGAGCAAAATTTCTGGGTCCTCGAGCAAAATTTCTGGGAAAACACATGCTTTCCCAATCTGGGAGGAAAATTGATGTGTCTGGGAGCAGAATTTCTGGGTCCTCGAGCAACATTTCTGGGGCCTTGAGCAAAATTTCTTGGAAAACACATGCTTAAGGATAGTGTTTAATCTGGGAAAATTTCTGGATCTAGGAGCAAAATTTCTGTGTCCTCGAGCAAAATTTCTGGGTAGATCTGGGAAAACGCATGGTTAAGTATTGGACCCAGACGTGTCCAATCTGGGAGGAAATTTCTGGGTCCAGGAAAAATTTTTGCAGAATGTAACGCGGCCAAAAGCCGCGTTATTTTCCGCACTGGCGAACGCACTAGTGCATTCGCCAGTACGCGCGTCGGTCCAGCCAGCCACCCACTTCCCTCTGCTACTGGGCTAATCCGCTACGCACAGAGGCAGGGTGCCATAAGGCAGCGTGGACGCCTTTGGCTCTGCATTAGGGCGGGGAGGGGGCAACGTGGATGCCTTTAGGGCGCATCAGTGCATTCCTGTGTACACGCACGGACGTGGACGTCCTCCCTCCTGCCTCCTCCATTGGCAGTTGCAATGCAGACTTTGGACTAAAAAAAAGCAAGGTGGTGTAGCGCTTTGCAATGCACCAACAGTGCATTTTGCGATGGAACAAAGGAGACAATAACGGGGCGTCGTATCATTGAAGCTTGTGCGGCGATTTCACCGATTCCTGCTAAAGAATTCCAGGAAGTGTATACCAGTCCAATCTGTGCCGAAGCACAGAAATTTCGAATGAAAGGCAACAAATTCAAATGAAGTGCTTTTTGAAACGATCTTGTTTCAGTAGCGGATATTCTCCGCCGGAACTGTTTTTTGCAGAAAATCTTACAGTGGTAACATGTTGTACATTGTTTCCCGGAATTTCGGTTCAGAAGGCATCTCCGTGTCGGTTTGAGTTGGCTGATCTCACAGATTGGCAGTTATCGGTAGATTGTAAAGAGTGAAACGCAACGAGTCGTGTTCGATCAAGTCCGTCCAGGTGCTTCAGCGACAGCCGGGTTCTAGATCCTGGTCATGGCGATCGGCGCCATCGTGTCAGCCGCATGCGACCCAAAGCTAGACTATTTGGGCGTACTCTTGACGGTCGTCGGAGATGCGTGCGACGCTATTTCGGCTGTGCTGACCAAAAAGCGAATGCAGCAGCAGGATTTGAACAAAGCCACCATTGTCTTCTACAACGCCGCCACTGTTATGCTGCCATTACTCATTCTACTAATTTTCCTTGGGGATGCTGAAACGATTAAGCGTAAGTTTGAATCACTTTGCGTGCTGAAAGGCACCACAGAGTTTAAGGAACATGGTTTTGTTGTTGTTGTTGTTGTTGTTGTTGTTGTTGTTGTGTCCTGCCACGTCTATATATCAAGGGGCTTCGATGGATCCTGCACCTTTGACCACCGCATACGCGACCTAATCAGCCCAGTGGCTTACGGTATATAACTGGTCAGAATTGTCACTGACGTCTGGGCCAGTATGCTGACAACTTTGATTAAACCGCTTTGAATTTCAGTTAGGCCGCTTTGAATTTGAGTGACGGGGACAACCAACGTGACCGCCAATGCGCCACGGGGACAACGGGGACGAATGGATTCTACTTTTTTTGCGTTTGCGATAAATCTGCGAAAATTAGCCTAAAAATTGCGCAAAACGGAAAAGATGTCGCTACAAGTCCGCCCCGGCGCCGACCGAGAGAGGCTGTGCAGGCTGATTCTCAACAATGTGCAAGCGATCAAAGGCGCTGCATGAAACCCCGCTTCTGCGCGAAACCACGGAATGCTTTGGAGTAAGTGCTCAAGCTGTTCAAGGCCGACTCAGAGAGGCGGATTACCCTGGAGGAGTGCAAGCGCCACTGATAATACAAGCAAACCCTTAGCCAATTGCAGACTGACTGGCAGAGTTCGTTCGATTCGTTTTGTTAATTTTCGCTGTAGAAGGATACAAGTGGCATATCGTTCGCGAACCCCAATTACTGTAGGTTAGAGCACTCTAACTCGAATTAGAGTGGAAAATCTGTCAGCATACGGGGCTGGGTTGTCGCTGTAGAGATGTCGCTGTTTCGCTGCGCCAAAGCTGGTGGCTGACACAGCTAGCTCATTGCAGTATTATCGTTGACCGAACCGTTGTGTTTGTGCAGTACCTTCTGACACTAATACCTACGCGACGAATGGACAATAGTACAGAGTGTATCAAAACTATATGCACCCCCCCTAGGGAAATACTGGTTGGACGGATTTAGCTGAAATTCAACATAGGCGTAGGCCCAACAAAAATACATGACCAAATTAAATTTCATGAAAAACGAACAACGAGCGTCGAGATATGAGCAATCATCCAAGGTACAGCGAAGTATTACCGTAAAAACATTACTGCGTGTTTTATGGCAACAATTTCTCGTTGAATGGTAAACAACAGTTTTAAACGAGTGTCCAGGACCATGTCGCGCTTACGAAAGGTCACCGACACTGCCCAAGTGCGTCTCGTCGATGAAGCGGCTGCAGTGACTTTCCAAACGGCACGCGACGCAGGTGCACAGTTCATCACGTGGGTGGCTCAGAAGCTGAAGCGATCGGAACGATGGGTCACCGAGCACTGGGACAGAGAGCTGCATGACGTGGCCATCACTGACCGATCCGACGTCGGCCGACCTCTGCTGATTCGCCAAGAAACGGGTGAAGTGGTGACAGTAAGTCGAAATCTTTACTGACTAAGATTTTTTACTGTACCTTGGATGATTGCTCATATCTCGACGCTCGGTTGTTCGTTTTTCATGAAATTTACTGTGGTCATGTATTTTTGTCGGGCCTATATCTGCGTTGAATTTCAGCTAAATCCGTCCAACCAGTATTTCCCTAGGGGGGGGGGGGTGCATATAGTTTTGATACACCCTGTAGATGCACTACGATTCAGCGGTTCAAGGGAATCTGGAGCATATATATAGTGCAGCCCCAACAGCAGTATGCAGCAAATAGCGTAAACTCTATAATTACCTACCCCCCGCCTATTTGGCCCCCCACCCCCGACAAATACACCACATCCGCAGACCACGTTCAGTTAATTAGCCGGCGTCCATTTACTTACAGCCCCTCCCTAATTGGACCACTACATAGGACTCTCTGTCACTATGCCATCAACGTCTTCAGTTGGTACAGCAGTCTGGAACAGCACCCACTGGCAGCACACTGGGCGTAATCGCCTCGATTTTGTGCAGACTACGACAAGTATGGCGACGGTCTCTTTTGGGTGTCTTTTTTGGTGTCGACTCTCGGCGGCTCGCTGGTTCCATTCACCTGGATGGTCTGCGTTCAGTGCTGCTCCGCGTTGACCGCCGCTGCAGTCAGCCCCGCGAAGGATGTGCTCGTCCTCTATCTGTGCATCCTCATTGAGCCAATCGGATTCCGCTTTAGCTGGTATGCAAGCCCTCGTTTCCGTCACGCTTCCATCCGTGTGCGCGCGCGCGCGTGCGTCTAGTCGTCGTGCAACCCCTCCCCCCCCCCAGTTACAAGTATGGATGCACAGTCCTCAGGTTTTGACGCTTGCCCGTTTTTTACGGGGTCAAAATCCTTTTGAAAACTTCTGGGAGGGGGGGGGGTGGGGGGGGGGTGTTGAAAATATTGGGGAGTTTATCCCCCAGTTACAGGTACAGTGCGGGCGGTGCAGCTGTCTTGCCTGACTTTGTCGCGCCGCTCATCTTGGCACAAATTTCAGGACCGAGTTCGTTGGCATCAACATTTCGGTTCTTGGCACTATTCTCTACATGGTCTCAACGTACAGAGCGGAAGCAAAAGAAGTGCAACGGAATAACGACGACGATGCCACGAACTACGATGTAATAACGTGCAAAAGCGTACTTTTCGCGCAAAATACAGTGTAAATGAAGTTTTGATCTTTTCAACTTCTTTTCAAAATAACAGTTTATTGCTTGGTCGGTTTGCCGTGAAATTTGAATACATTAAGTAGACGTATAGAATTCTTTAAGACTTGACTTGAAAAGGAATTACCGTAAAAATATGCTTTGTACTTACCATAATGTCATTGACGGCCTCCTAGCGTTGCGCCTAATCCAACAACAGCAGCTTGCCGATAGTTATCAGTGATTCAATTCCTTTCTTCATGCACTGTAACGGTAGGAACATCAACATTTACAGAAGAATTGGTTCCACTACTCTACTCTACTGCACTACTTCCTGGGATTGGGCTTTGGTTGGGATGGGTTGTTAGCTAAGAGGCTAAGAAGCTCACCGTTTTGATCACTGTATGGCTTTTCTACTCTTGCATGTCCATCTTGTGATCGTCGCTCTTCCTCTCTCTACACCGTCCAATTTGACTCTCCAAAAGTTGCCACTGGTCAGCTGCAGTCTGCAGGCGGCGCTCGTCATCGTGCGTCGGCTTGTCTCCTGTCCTCCTACGGCGTTGTTTGTCTCTCCTTCGGCCTCTGTGCCTATCAACAGCGAGAGCGCGTCGACCGTGACCGGACAGCGCTTACAAAGGCGCCGCGTGTCCACTGCTCTAGACGGACAACTCACGGACACGGCGACATCGACTTGGTTGTTGTTCGCCGAGAGAAAGAGACAGCGTCGAATGAACGTGGAACGGATGGGAATGACGACAGGAGTGTGAGGGGGGTTACGTCTCGCTCCGTTACGTCGCGCCCCATTCTCACGTGGAGGACAGGTTCGAATGGTTCGCTCGAATCGCTCCATCGTTGCTGTTCTCGCGTCAGTTGATTTACTTAGCAATGCGCATGACAAGCAATGTATTTACTGCTGCAAAACATATACTTACCAAACAGAATTTATTTACTTAGCAAAAAAAAATTTTGCCCCTCTCCCAAGCAAACGAGAGCGTTGATGCTGTTAAAGAAAGTGACTGTTGTTGAGTGCACGCGTGGCAGTCGCTCCCATATACAGCGCGTCGAAAATACTGGCGTGGTACAGTGCGTGTGGGTGGAACAATGGGGACGAATCGGTTGGGTTGTCACGGGGTACACATCTTAGCATCCATTTTGTACGTATTTGCTGCAGGACTTGCCTACTTAGACAGTTGCTTTTGTCGGGGTTCAATCGGTGTCAGCGGAGGGGATGGCGCTACCCCTGACGCCACACGGCTGTTACGTCGGAGCGCGCACAAATTCGAATAACCGTCAGCAAGCACTGTAGCTACAAACACCCAGTGGTTGCTACTAGAGACGACAGTGACTTTGGCGCTCGCAACAGAGCGTGGCCGATCAGCGCAAGTGCACTTCGTGAAGCTCCATGGCGTGGACGCTCTCAATATGCGGCATGGGTCGCTGGCGGGCCTCCCGCGAGCCGGGTGCAGGCGACGGCATGACCTGCACGCATCATGAGATGGTCAAGACCAGTCGGTCACGCGCAGGCCGTTCAACCTGCGAGGCGGACGGCTGCTGGCCGCTACTCGACTTCTTGTGCGCGTCGTCGTCGTCGTCGTCGTCAGCGAAGTTGCAGGGATGGAACACGCGAGGCCAGAGGGTCGCGTGGTCGCGCAGCGCCATCAGCGGCGTCACGAGCGCGCCAAAGAGGATGCCGCCGGCCATGACGATGAAGGACTTGCGCGTGTCCTGCGTCGCCTTGAAGACGAAGCCCCAGGCGACGGCGCCCATATTGCCACCGGCGCCCACCATGCCAGCTACGGCTCCGGTCGCGGCCGGGGACACGTACGGCACCATGGCGAACGTGGCGCCCTCGGAGCCCTGCAAGTGCGCGCAGGTGGCGTCATTTTTAAGTAAACGCAAATACATGACAAAGCTGCGCACCTGCACGAAGATGGAGAAGGCGATGAGGACGGGAATGGCGACGTAGACGTTGGTGACGAGCGCGAAGGCGACGATGGCGACGGCCTCGCAAGCGAGGTAGAGGACCAGGGTCACCTGACGGCCGCGCACGTGCCAGTATCGATTGGCCATGTCGCTCAGGTAGCCGCCGATAGCGCGGGCAAAGAGATTGACGAGTCCGAAGAGGCTGGAGATCAGCGCCGCGACGGTCTGGCCCATGTGGAACTCGTCGACGAAGTAGGTCGTGAGCACGTTGTTGACCTGCAGCTCGACGCCGAAGCAGCACGCGTAGTTGATCATCAGCAGCCAAGCGGACGGCTCCCTGATCGCCACCATCAGCGCCTCTACGACGCCCTGAACGAGACGACTCTGCACAGTGAGAGCGAATTGATACCCTTGGGATGCGCCGCTGACTGTGCGCTCGCCGGTCTTCTCCTCCTCCTTGTGCAGGCCCTTAAAGTTGCCTTTGGGACAGTCGTCGGAGAAAAAGTAGATGAGTAGACCCGCGACGAAAAGGAGAAGGGCGAGCGAGCCGAGCGTCAGACGCCATGCGTAGTCGTTCGAGATGAGCTGTTTCCCTCCCTGTGCGCCAGCCTCCAGGCGAGCGGAGCCGGCTACCACTCCTGGCTGCCGGACCGTGGGCTCAAAATTGCCAAGGCGGGAGGGGGTTAGCCCCCAATGGCGCACACCCCCCAATCATGAATGAAAGCCATCACTGACGGCCCTCAGTACCTGGCCAACGAGGGTGCGAAAATCACCAGGGACCCTGCTTGCGACGTGGAGCGACTCGGCGCCGCCGGCGGATTGAAAAAGAGTTCGAACCCAGGGCCTGCGATGGTCCCGCCGACCCTGGGGGCCCCCAATGGACCCCCGTCCGCTCCCGAAGTCCCAAACGGAGCCATAACGGTACTGCAGTTGAACGCGCACCACTCGAAGGCGGCGACAGCTGCAGTCCGCAACTCACTGAACAAGCGCCAATATACCATTGTGTGCTTGCAGGAACCGTACCAAAGGAAAGGGCGCTTGGTGGGCCTGAAAGATGGCACGCATCGCACCTTCTACCCAATCTCTACCAACACCGTGCCTCGTTCGGCGCTTTTAGTGTCGAAGGAGGTGGACGCGATTCAGCTGCCGCAGTTCTGCGACGCTGACACCACAACGGTGTCTGTTTCGGTGACGCGGCAGGGAGCCCGCACCGAAATACTGATCGCCTCTGTGTACATGGTCGGCGATGTCGCGCCGCCCACGGACACACTCCGCCGACTGGCGGAATTTGCGAACTCTAGGCACATCCCCCTGGTGATTGCGGCGGATAGCAACGCCCACCACGCCAGCTGGGGCTGCCAGAAGACCGACCAGCGCGGGCGCCAACTCCTGGAGTTCGCTGCTGGCTACGACCTCATGTTGCAAACGTTGGCATCGACCCAACGTTTCATGGCAATCGAGGCGCACGCACCATCATCGACATCACGCTCGTTCGCGCGCCTTTCAGCCCCTGATTCAGGACTGGAGGGTGTCGGACGAGGAATTCTTCTCCGACCATGCCGGCATCACCTTCAAGCTCTCTGTGGAGCAACCGAGGGGCGAGCCTCGACGCAACCCCAGGGCGACGAACTGGGACAACTTCCGCCGACATCTGAGGGATGAGTTTCCCCCAGATGGACCAATAGACACCAGCGCCGACCTGGACGCGTCTGCGTCCGGGGTCGTCGATGCAATCATTTCAGCGTACGAGCAGTCCAATCCGCTTCGCCCACCCAGGCGCGGCAAGACTGTCCCGTACTGGACGTCGGAACTGACGCGTTTGCGGCGGTGTTCAAAACGCTGCTACACTCGCTGGCGTCGGTCCAATCAGAAGCCGACTACCAGGCCTTCTCCGACGCGCGCCGCGCCTTCACGGTCGAGTTGCGCCATGCTCGCCGCCGTTCTTGGAGGGCGTTTTGCGCCCGAGTAGAAAGCGGCCGCCCTGCGGCTCGCGTCGCAAAAATTTTAGACGCGGCCCAGAACCTGCCAACTCTTGGCAGTCTCAAGAAGCCGGACAACAGTTATACTGCCACGAGAGCTGACACTCTTCAGTATCTGCTGTCCGTCCACTTCCCCGGCTCGGTCGACGCGGCCCGGGCCGGCCACAGGCGGCGCATCCTGTCCCCTGGGCGGGACGGCGCCTGGCGAGCAGACGGTCGGCGAGATCGTCACGCCAACGCGCCTCCGGTGGGCTATCGACCAGTTCGGTGCCTACAAGGCGGCAGGCCCAGATGGGGTCTTCCCAGCTCTGCTGCAGCAGGGCATGAACCTACTGCTGCGACCTCTGTGTCGAATCTACACTGCGTGTCTCCGTCTAGGCCATGTACCCGCGCGCTGGCAGCTGTCCAACGTGGTGTTCATTCCCAAGCCGGGTCGCGCTGACTACAGCGACCCCAAATCAGTCTGACCTCGTTTCTGCTCAAGACGCTGGAGCGACTGGTCGACCGGTACATCCGGGATGACTTGCTCGTCAAGCACCCGATCCACCCTCGACAGCACGCCTATTCCTCTGGGCGTTCTGTCGACACCGCCCTACACGCTATCACCGAAAAAATTGAGAGCGGTTTTAGCGCAGGCGACTACACGGCTGGCACCTTCTTGGACATCGCCGGCGCGTTCGACATGGCCACCTTCCCATCGATCCTGGAAGCGCTGCACTCACGAGGAGTAGCAGCGCCGGTCGTCAGGTGGATCATGAGCCTACTCACCACTCGGCAGGTTTCCGCCAGCCTGGGTGGGACGACTATCAAGGTGCAGGTGACGCGTGGCTGTCCGCAAGGAGGGGTGCTCTCTCCGCTGTTGTGGACACTCGTCGTCGACGACCTCTTGACGAGCATGGCAAAGGATTCGTTCTTTGTTCAGGCGTACGCTACGACGTCGTCATCTTGGTGCGAGGACGGCGTCTGCCCACCGTGCGCCGTCAGGCTCAGGACGCGCTGCTGCTCGTCAGCCGCTGGTGCACTCGAAACGGACTCTCCGTCAATCCGGCAAAAACCGAAATGGTGCTCTTCACAAAGCGCCGCAAGTTTAACTGGATTAACTGTAGATTGCACAACACCAATATACCTCTCAGTCCATCTGCGAAGTATTTGGGGGTGGTGCTGGACAAAAAACTGACGTGGAATGATCACTTGACCCGTCAGGTCGAGAAAGCGACGCGGCTTCTTTTTGCTTGCCGCTCCATGACAGCGAGCCGCTGGGGCCTGAAGCCCAGTGTCATGCTCTGGCTGTATGCGGTCGTCATCAGACCCGTGCTAGCACACGGCATTGTCGTCTGGTGGCCTCGCACGCTTCAGGCGACAACACAGAAGCAGCTGGCGCGATTACAACGTCTGGCGCTCTTGTGCGCGACGGGCGCTCTTCGCGGCACACCTACTGCTGCAATGGGTGCAATTCTAGCACTCCCAGCCCTTCACGACCACCTGCTCGGCGTGGCCATCGCGACCGCTCAGCGGTTGCGGCTCGCTGGCCGGTGGCAGGATGGCACGCACAGCAGGCACGCTCAACTGTTGCGCAAGTTTCAGAATGAGCTGCCACTGCTTGGAATGCCGAGCGACTATATGTCGCCCTCGTACCACTTCAACAGCAACTACACTGTTGCTATTCCTACGCGGCAGCAGTGGGGGACGTCTTCTGCAACCCTTCTCGTCTCTGCCGCCAACGTCTCGAGCATCCAGTGCTTCACGGACGGCTCCCGTCTCGGGGTGCGTGGCGCCGGCGCTGGACTCGTCATCACGCACTGTGGCAACGTGCTGAGGCGCTCGAATATCGTGCTCGACACGTTTGCAACGGTGTTTCAAGCAGAAGTGCTGGCGATAGCGGAAGCGGCTCGGGAGGTGGTTCACCTCCTGGGTGGCCGTCCCATCCCCATACGCTCAGTCACCTTCTACTCCGACAGCAGCTCGGCACTGCGGGCGCTGATCTCCCCAAAGCTGACGTCCACTGTAGTGCGTGAGTGCCGTGAACGTCTCGCGACTCTGGCACTGCAGTGCGCGGTGAAACTCATGTGGATTCCGGCCCACCAGGGCTTCCACTTCAACGAAATGGCAGACCAGACAGCGAAAGCTGCCGCTGCGCAGAGAACGACCACACCGCCGCCAGTCCTGCCTGTCTCCTTGCAGACGTTCAAGAGCCGGCTGCGGCAGTGGGTGACGGCGAGACACGCGGCGGCCTGGGCAGCCCAGCCGGACTGCCGACAGGCTCGCGATCTCGTCCCAACAATCTGCCCTCGACTCAGTCGAAGGCTGATACAACTGCCGCGACAGCGACTTCGCCTCCTGATCGCCCTCCTCACGGGACACGGTGAGGTAGCGCGCCACCTGCATCTGATGCAGCTGACGCCCTCGCCGCTGTGCCCCCACTGCCACCTGGCCGAAGAAGATGCTTTCCATTTTCTAGCCGAGTGCCCCCACTGGATGCGACAGCGCCTCCAAGTACTTGGTGGACCTGTCCTCACTCTGGACCATCTGCGAAGACTTGCACCTACTAGGCTATTGTGCTTCGCCGAGCGAACCAATCGATTCAATTGATTGGTACTCACCTGTGTGAACAGGAAGTAAACTATCAGAAGGCTATGACTCGGTTTTCTTTGCCATGGTATCGGCCTATCTATCACCTACCTCACTTCTCGCAAAGTGACGCCTCACACCTCTTCTGTTCTTGTCTAGATGTCTGGCAACGGAGAGCGCAAGGTGACGAAGGCGGTCGTGATGATCGGCAACAAGAGCGGTGGAGGCGGCTCGGTGGAGCCTTCGAGGGCGGTGACGGCCCAGCAGTCGCCGGCGACTGCTCAGCAGGTGCCGGTGGCTGCTCCCCAGGTGCCGCCCAAGAAGGTGAAACCGGGCAGCCGAAAGCGCAAGAGGATCAAGGCGAAGGAGGCTGCCGCTCAGCTGGCGGCCGGCGGCGCCAACTTGTCGGCGAGCTCGAATCCCGAGCCCGCCCCCGACGCCAAGAGGCCGTGCACGACGGCGGACTCCGCCGTCACCGAGACGCCGGCCAGCCGAAACGTCTCGGAGCAGCGGAGGAAGCTCGTCGGCATCGGCCTGGCCGACAAGAGGCAGCTGAGCAAGGAGGCCGGAGACGCGGCGCTGAAGTTCATCCGCCAGCGTCTCCGGGCCACCCTGATGGGCGTCAACAACGCGCCGCTGCTGCGCTTCGACGAGTGGGGTCGCGTGGGGCGCGGCGGCGCTCTACTGCTGGCCCCCCACGACAAAGACACGGGCGCCTGGCTCCGCGAGGTCGTCAAGGAGATCCCGCCGTGGGACGGGCAGAGCTGGATCGTCGGGACACCGTCCCAAGTGGTCGACGGTCCCTCTCACCTGGTCCACGGCACGTTCATTGACGACGGCGTCGCTGACGAGAAGTTCATGCTCGGCATGCTCGCGAAGCAGAACCCGGGCCTGAACACCGACAGGTGGAAGGTGGTGCGCTCCGTCTCGAGGCGCCCCGACACCACCAGCTACTCCATGCTCGTCGAGGACGCCTCCTACGCCGTCCTCTGCGCCAACAACATGCAGGTCTGGTTCGAGACGGGGCTGGTCCAGCTGGCCTCGGCCGAACGCCGCAAGGAGCAGCAGCAGGCAAAGGCCGCCGCAGCGGAGCAGCTGGAAGAGGACGCCCTCTTGGGGGTCGCGCCCCCAGCGACCTCGGAGGAGGACGCCCTGGTGGCCTCCACCGGGGCCCTGCAAGTGGCCGACAAGGACACCACGCCGTCCCGGTGGCCGACGAGGCCGACGTGGACGACGAGGTGTCGCCCGACTTCTAGGACGGACGCGGCCCCGAAAGGGGTGGCGTCCGCGGACGCGCCCCGAAAGGGGTGGCGTCCGACTACTAACCCTACACTAGGTGAGCAACGTGCTGTCTGCCTGCCTAGTCAATTTCCATCCTTGGGCGGCAGGCTATTCCTGTTTCCCTGGCTGACGGACCTCTTTCTGGGCAGTCAAATGCCCACCCCAATCTTCACCCAACGGCAGATCTCGTACCTGTCTCTGTGGGGTGAAACGTTCATCTATTTTTCGGCTGATAGAGAGTTTATAGCGCCCAAGCGCGGACGCTCTCTGCTCCGACGTCGGCCGATCCCATGGACGACGCCGGAGCCGGCCTCAGGAAAGAAGAAGAAGAAGAGATGAGCTGCACGCCGTCGGCCCTCTTGAAGACGGTGAAGAGGTTGAAGAGCAGCGGCCCGACCACGAAGACGACACCGGCGCCCATGTTGCCCCAGCCGCCGACCATCGCGTTCGCCGTACCCACGACCTGCACAGACACCTGACTGATTAGCGAGTCGTCTGAGGTCCACTTTTGCACCTTGTGACTGAACATGATCGACGTCCAATACTGGCAGCAGACGAACGCGCATCCGATGAAGCCGATGAAGAAGCGTGCCAGCACGAAAGCGGTTGCGGACTGCACGAAGCAGGCGGCCAGCACGGGCACGCAGCCGCCGATCAGCAGCACCGACTGGATCGTGCGTGGACCGAAGCGGTCGCACAACGGGCCCACGACGATGCTAAATAGTCATACTCCGGTCGGGAGAACGCAACATGTGTGTGTGTGTGTGTGTGTGTGTGTGTGTGTGTGTGTGTGTGTGTGTGTGTGTGTGTGTGTGTGTGTGTGTGTGTGTGTGTGTGTGTGTGTGTGTGTACTGTACACGCACAGATGCGCGAGACTGCTGGAAGATCGCTGAATGTATTGGTGCACTTAGAAAAGGCTGTGCGGAACGCACCGTCCCACGATGGTGGAGCTGACGGCGATGATGTTGGAGTTGGCGATGTCGGCCTGGGTGAGCGCGAGCTCGCGCTTGATGGTGGGCACGAGGGGCGGGATGGCGAACCAGCCCACGAAGGCGCAGAAGAAGGAGAACCAGGAGCAGTGGAAGGCGCGCATGTGGGGTCGGCGGAGGCTCAGCAGCTTGATCTCGGTCGCGCGGTGGTGCTGCGCGGCGTCGACGTCGATGCCGAAGTCGCGCTCCAGCGCCCTCTCAGCGACCGTCGTCGTGCCCTTCTCGGCACCGGCCGCCGTCGTCGGCGCCCCCACCGGCGCTTGAGCCAGCTCCGCCTCACCGCTGTTGTCCCTCATGACGACAGTCGTGTTCTTATCGGCAGCAGGCGCGGCTCTGTGATCGACTTTGTCTCTTTACGATTGCAAGTACAACTCCGTCTTCGTCTAGTGCGAGAGCGGGCGGCGCGATCGGTGTCGCGAGCACGAGACTAGGGTATGTAGTTTTCGTGGGCGGTGTTGTCGATGCCGAACGAACGAATCGGCTCGCGCGATCGCCTCAGCCACGGCTGCTAGTCTCTCTTTCAGCCGTGATTGAGCCTCCAAATTCATACCGTAAATCCTCCAATAGTGCCTCGGGGCACTACATTTCCAACCTTGCCTTACCCAGGGGCAGTATTGTAGGCCGTAGGGGGGCTCTATACTTTCAACCTAAACATTTTGTTCTGCAACGCTAATTTTGCAGTCAAAATTGACGATTTTTTGGTGATTTTGATCACTTTTTCCATTTAATGGTTGATTTACCGTCAATTGTTGCTGAAACGACCTATTATTGGTTAGTAGCAGCGTGTATACACGAAATTATGTACACCTACCAGTTTATTTTTGCCCATAAGAAGCACATGGGGTAACAGTACCCCTTACCCCCGGGAGGCCTATTGGAGGGTGCACTTTTGGAGGGAGGCATTCTTGGAGAGGGGACGCTCCATTAGAGGATTTACGGTACATATGCGCGCGCGCCTTGGGAGGGCAGGCATCTCACTCAACGACCCCGCGCAAAGTGTGCTCCGCTGCGGTAAAAGCGCATTCGGTAGTCTACTGGGCAGGAGTTGCCACAAAAGACAGGCGCGAAGTACGAGACACTTACACATGGCACGTATGTGCGCGCATGGTACTGTACTGCGTAGTCTGTTCGATAGGTTGCTATAAAAACGAAAGTGAAGTGAATTGCTAACTGAATTTGCGAAGAGAAGAAGCTTACGGATCAAAGAATGGACGGAGGAGCGATGTTTTCCCTAAGCAGCTTAAAGCATGGCGGCGTCGAAGTAGCCGACGGCATCGGAGCAGAGATGAAGTAAGCTAAGGAGCTCTCGAAAATATTAAGTCTTTGTCGCCAACTCGTGTGTGGTTGTGTCTACGGCTTTGTGTGTCAGTCGCAACTGGATGGCCTCACACAATAAGTCGACTAGTATGTATTATAGATGTAGCATCGCGCTTTATACGTCATCCGCCGCGCGTCAAACGGCCGGCGTCAGTCATGATGCAGCGGGCGGTCACCTTAGCCCTTAAAGCGTGACTCCCTTTTTATCGTGACTCCCCCTGTGACTCCCTGCGAGGAAATCGCTGTTTAGTAAAGAATTTTTTCACTTATCTCGGCGTTTCTTCACTAGTGAACGAAGAATTTACATTAGTGAAGATACTCACTAGTTTTCAAAAGTTTTCAAAATTTTTAAGATTAGTTAAGAAAGCCGTTCCCCTTAACCTGCGTCAGGGGGGTTAATGGCATTCTAAACCAATCAAAAGCTTGGTTCACTAGATATTAATAATCATGATAATCACGAGCCAGATTAGTGATCGAACGCAGTTCTGGTGATTGCTTGTGATTTTGCGAATATTCATTTGCGCCATGTACCTAAAGCTTGCTTGTTGTTTGTGACCACTTCTTGTGACACGTACACTGGTGTTGACAGTCCAAGATTAGTGAGCATCACCTTCACTAGCTTTGTGAAGCGTTGCATCTATACAATTGCAACTGCTAGCGACACCGGTTCTGCACTTGAACTTAAAATAACAGATTAGTGAATGCCGTCCCCGTTACGATTGTGCGTACGAAGTGCCTGATTGGAGCTGGACTCAATACATGCTTAGCACAGTGCTAGTGATTTGTTCCCTTAACTCATCTTTACTGCTGCATTTATAAAATTGTGCATAACCTTCACTAGAGTCGGACACCAAAACGACGTGTTACACCAATCAGCAATCCCTGACGCAGGTTAAGGGGAAAGTTAAGGAAAAGAAGAACAAAACTAGTATTTCACTTCCTTGACCAGTATATCAAAAAAAGGGAGTCACGGGGGAGTCATCGGGGGTCCCGCTCAAAGAAACCTTCACCAACCCCAGTTTTGTGATGACTAGTGTTTCGCAATACTGACAAGTGAAAAATTTCTTCACCAGTGAACTTTTTTTTTCGGACCGTGACTCCCGGGGAGTCAAAGCGTTTTACAAAAAGGTGGGGAGTCACGCTTTAAGGGTTAGCTCGGTTTCTGTTTTCGATGCACGCGCGCGATTGTGAGATCACAGACGCCAAGCGTGACCAAGCGTATGTACTAGGGATGAGCATGGGCCGGCCCGGCCCGGCCCGGCCCGTGGGCCGGGCCGGGCCGGAATTCCAGGCCCGTTTTGCGGGCCGGGCCGGGCCGGGCCTGCGTTTTGAGGGTGCGGGCCGGGCCGGGCCGGGCCGGGCCGGACGTTCTTGGCTGGCCAACGTAGATAGCTACCTTAGGGATGTGGAAAAAAATTTTTAAATTATTAAAAAAAAAACTTTCTTTTTTTTAAAAATTAAGCCTAAGCCTAAGCGAATGTACCTACAGTGTGGAAGACCGCCGATTTCTCCCGATAGAGGCAGTGAGTGGCAACCGCGTAAATTGTATAATGAATTCGCGATGAAGCCCAGTTGGGACGACGTGAAATGTCACTATACATAGGTATATAGACTGAATGTCACGGACGCGTACACCTTCTCACATACACTTAGTTCACTATTTGCGGTCAAAAGCGCGCCACCAGCTCCGTGAGCCTTCTACCGCTCATTTGATTTGGATTTCATCTCTGCAACACAGCCAGCCGTCTTCCCCATTCATTTCACAGGCGAAAGCGATCCTTGGTGTGTAGAACGAGTAAGGTGCTATTTTAGAGTCCAAAAGACGCGTTAACGTTCTAAACGTATACAGTTGGCTTTCGTGGTTCAAAGTGCGCCGTAATCTCCATAGCTCATTTGATTCGGATTTCATCTCTGCAACACAGCCAGCCGTCTTCCCAGCTCATTTCACCGGCGAAAGCCACACTTGCTTTGTAGAACGGATAGGGCGCCCTTTGAGTGACCAAAAGACGCATTAACTTGCTAGACAAATACAGTTAGCTTTTTGCGGCCAAAAGTGCGCTGCTCTCCGTGAGCCTTCTACGGCTCATTTGATTAGTATCACGCACGCACGCACGCACGCACGCACGCACGCACGCACGCACGCACGCACGCACGCACGCACGCACGCACGCACGCACGCACGCACGCACGCACGCACCGTAACGCACGCACGCACGCACCGTCACGCACGCTCGCACGCACCGTCACGCACGCACGCACGCAGAAGGCACCGACATGCACGCACTGTCACGCACGCTCGCACGCACCGTCACGCACGCACGCACGCAGAAGGCACCGACATGCACGCACTGTCACGCACGCTCGCAGGCAACGACACGCACGCACCGTCACGCACGCTCGCACGCACCGTCACGCACGCACGCACGCAGAAGGCACCGACATGCACGCACTGTCACG
Source organism: Paralinhomoeus sp. GSCO2_6 (assembly GCA_030248085.1). NCBI lineage: Eukaryota > Metazoa > Nematoda > Chromadorea > Monhysterida > Linhomoeidae > Paralinhomoeus > Paralinhomoeus sp. GSCO2_6. Next base: position 72,074 of record JASAMY010000863.1, read on the forward strand.
CACGCTCGCACGCACCGTCACGCTCGCACGCACGCACGCACGCACGCAGAAGGCACCGACATGCACGCACTGTCACGCACGCTCGCACGCAACGACACGCACGCACCGTCACGCACGCACCGCACGCACGCACATCAACCCTATTGGGAAAATAGCGAGCCATCCCGATATTTTGCACTACTGCGTGAGCATGTACGTACACCATACAATGTTGCCGTTCGAGGCGCGAAAAGCGGGGGCGTAGGCGAAACGCGTGCGTGCGCGCCTGCTTGCGATGGATGCGCGCGTGATGCGTGCGTGCATGCTGCGCTTGTGCTTGCCCAAAGACCATCGCCCAAAAGAATTCGTTCGCTTCCAACGACAGGACAGCCTGCACCACAACACGCACGACGGGTTTAACCTACCCGAAACGATTTCACTTTCAACAAACCGTTCAGGATGCTAACACCAGCTAGCACACGCATTCCAGCATCTAGGCATGGGCGAGATTTGAGCTAGTCAAAAGGAGCAGTCAAAAAAGTTTTTTTTCTAAATTTAAAAAAAAAATCGACGCTTTTTTTTTGTCGTTTTGGCACTTTGGCGTTTTCGCGTCGTTTTGGCGTTTTTTTTTTAAAAAGAAAAGTTAAAAAAAAAATTCTCATCCCTAAGCTACCTATGTAATGCATTGTAAGTATCGGCGACTATTCTGCACCGTATTAGCAACTTTGTATTCTATGACGCGCGTCTTTCGCGCTCAAATGGTGCAAAGGCCGTAATATGGTTGTGAACTGCGATTCTGAGAGGTGGATGCGCCATTCCATTAAGTAAATCACGGAAATTGGCATACGGTATTTCAGTAAATTGTACACTGTAGTGACTGTACTTATTTCGTGTTGCGGGCCGGGCCGGGCCGGGCCTGCGATATTGAGCAGTTGGACGGGCCGGGCCGGGCCGGGCCTGGATTTTGAGGGTGCGGGCCGGGCCGGGACGGGCCGGACTATCTGGCGGGCCGGGCCGGGCCGAGATGTGCAGGCCCGTGCTCATCCCTAGTATGTACACCTTGTGAGATGCTCGTGTCACTGTGAGGCTTGAGCTCTCTCTGACTGTTACCAATTTTGGCAAGCTGCATAGGTATAAATGCCTATATGTACCTATAATTAGTGAGTCTGTACCTCAGCGTCGCGCCGCAGCGGACGGGGTGCTGGGACTTTGGGAGGAGGTCGTCAGAGCGGCGTCGTCAGAAGTAGTCGTCGACGAGAAGGTCCGCCTTGTAGTGGGACGTCGGCTTGGGCCGAGTGTTCTTCCACTCCTTGGCCGGTCCCTCGCGAACCTTGCCGCCGACGAGTCGCTTCGACGGCCGCGTCGGCTCGCGCAGCAATGGCGGACACTGCGGGTCAGCGACGCTATGGGGCGCCCCCTGCGCGCTCTGACCGCTGCCGAGATAACCGTGCTCTGTGTGACATTTCCTGCTACACAACCGACAGCGTACTCTGTGGGGCCGGAGAGCGTGGGCGGGCCCGCGGTGGCGACAACACAGCGACCCGGGACGCGAGTGCGTGCGTCGACCGCTCCGCCCTGTGGCTCGCGTGTGCGCAGGTCGAAGACAGCGGCCCTCGTCTGCCTCGACTGCGGTTGGCCGTGGCTAGCAGCACCAGTCGATGTCGAAACGGCGGGCTGGTGGCGCACCAACGTCGTCGTCGACTCTGAATCGCTACAATGCGCGCTCGGCTCTCAGGAGCGCGATACTCCCGTTATTTAACAGAGGACTGCGAGCGAGCAGAACAGCGTGTACTCCCTGTCGCTGTCAGCAGTTGGCGACGCGTGTCGAAGAGCAAACAGCGGCTGTGGCGTCTCGAGCGGCACTGGCGTCGTTTGTAGTGTGCAGCCGTGTGGTCGTGTGAGCGATATACGAGAACCGAGAAGAGCGGTTTTTCGCAATACCACGCTGCACAGTCGCCACACGGGAGTCGGTCGGTGGAAGAGAGGAGGAAAAGAGAAAAGGGAAAGGGGAAACGCAACCGACTGACGATAGCACGGAGAAGTCGCCGACGCGGCGCACTCTGCGTGGGCGTACAAAGGGGGGAAGGAGGGAAGGAGGGAAGAAGACAAAGAGATGCGTAGGTGGCGTGGTCGGTTGGCACGAGTACGCCACGGGTGCAAAGGGGGGGGGGGAAGGTCGTAAGTGCAAAGGCGACAGTTTGAACGTGCGCGCCGCTGCGGATACGGTAGGAACGAGCAGCGCGGGAACGCAGGGAGTCGGTACGAAGTAGAGTAGACAACAGCGCACCGAAATACGACCACCACACTCGCTAGGTAGTGCAGTGGACGAGCATATGCATACCAGTGTTTGCAACAGGAGGTAATTTCTATCCTAGTTAGTTATCTAGTTAGTTATTGGCAAATTATTTATCCTAGTTAGTCCTTATGTAGTTAGTTATTGGGCAAAATTTTGCAACTTAGTTAGTTATTTGCGTCGTTCGGTGACGTTAAGAGGCTCACGACGACACGATCGAGAACGACACGCTTAGGAAAAACGCCGATGAACGATAGCCAACCATATCTACCGGTATCCTTTTCTCTTCCATCTGTCTACAGCATCTTGTAACGGAGTCGGAGAGCATCAGGCCTCTACAAAATCTGACGTCCGCGCGCGCTTGACAGTCACACGCTGGCCCTTCTCTGCGGCATTAACGGAATCAGTTGCTCGTCGTCTTCCCCAGTAGGCGCCGCCGCGTCCGCCGCCGAGTTGGGTTGTTGTTCTCGCTCGAGCGAGGGCTCGAGGCGGTAGTAGGCGTCGGCGACGGCCCACAGCAGAGTGCAGCCGAGCGAGACGGCCGCCAGAAAGGCCCACACGAGCCAGGGCGCGCTGACGGTCGACCACTTGTAGATCTGCGGTGCGAGGAAGCCCACGAGGTGCATCGCCATCGTGATCAGCATCTCCAGTAGAGAGAGCAGTTTGCCAACCTGGACGAATAAGTAGAACCGGCCAGTTCGGCTGGAGAAGAAACAGAAAACTTGGCGTAAGCATAAACTGATCAACTACAGACATCAAATTAGGCACCTAGAGGTGCATCTGTACTGTCCAGAGTTACTGTGTATTGAGGATGCTTTGCTGAAACGACACGATCACTACATATATCTCATAAATTTTTGTTTCTTTAACCGGTTAGGCAAAATGTTGTCTCATTTTTTTTTTCAGAGTTATCCATTTATGTATAGGTTGAACAACTCTCACTACAATGCCCCGAGACGTTTTGAAAGCGCGCCTTTTCGTAGACTTGAACTGTAAGTCAACACGGCTGGTGATTTATGCGAATTGCCTCTGCAATACTCCAGATACCATATGCCATCCAATAGGGCTCCCCCTCTCACTACAGGGGCACTTTTGGAAGGGGCTCCCCACCATTGGAGAGGGGGCACTATTGGTTCAACCTCAACTTGTGGTATCTGTCGACATTTATAGCGGTCAAAATGGCCTTTCGCGGTAGGTTCGGTCCATATTTTAACGTTCATTGGGTGACAAACAGCTCAAAGTATGTAGCTGACATGTCATTCATTGCTTGACTTCTATGAATACCACAACTCATATGCATAGGCACTTTCCCCCCCCCCTGTGGAACTGGTCACTATTGTTTCAAGCTCTCTGTATCAAAGGACACTATTGAAAGAGGGTACACTATTGGGGAGGTGGGCACTATTGGAGGATTTACGGTAATCTCGGCAACTGGTGAAGCAGTGTCGCTTGAAGGTGGAAGGGTGGTACTGTATACCAGGCAGGGGGGGGAGGGTTGGAGATGGCCACGTACCAATATTGCGCGCTTCGACGCGCGGGAACTTTCGTTCTCTACAGACGTTCTTCCCAGTGGGGTAGCCAGTGGAAAGCTTCCCCCCCCCTCGAAATTGTCTGAAGCTCAAGTATATTATGTACCTTTGTACCCCCTGTCGCAACGTGACAACTTGTGCGTTTTTCTCAACTTCAATGCAAAAAATGATAAAAAGGACTAAAGAGCCAAACTTTCGCCTACGCATGATTTCGTATAGCACTCAAAACTAAGGCAAAGTGGTCTTTTGCAAACAAATGCGACATGTAATAGTGCACGCACTTTCACGCGCGGCGCATGGTTGTATTGTATTGTACTTGGACACGGATGGAAAATGGAGTCGTGACAAATGAGCGCAACAGACAGATTGAACGGAAGAATGTTTGGGAGCAGAAAATTCGACAAGGTCCCCCTTTTGCAAAATTGGGTGTTTGAGCGCGATTGAACTTATCCCCTCCCCCCGGAAATCATGTTCTGGCTACGCCACTTGCTGCTCCTACTTTAAATGATGACATCGGTGGCGCTGTATGTATGACGTTTGATTGATACCATGCCAAACTGAAGGGTATAGTTGCAGGCAGACACACCTCGTTTTCGGAGACCAAAACTGCTAACAAGTTGTGGCCGGTTTGAAATAGTGGCGCCGACGCAAAGACGAGCACATGGCTGGCGAAGATCTGAACGCGGGAAGGGTTTTGAAGAGTGCTTGTGCGGTCGCATCGCAAGAGCGATATGTCGCTCGCCTGCCAGCTGTTGCGGGCGGCCGCGAGCGCGATGGGCCAGGCCGTCAACGCCGCCGCGCAGACCAGGAAGATCCGGCTCAGACTGAGGCGGAACAGGCGTCTTAGAATCGTCGCCGTCACGACCTGTCCAGTTGACAACAGCAATCGAGACATGAACATCTGCAGAGCCAGCATTGAAGGACTCCACTCAAACGGCTTCGCAAGCGTATACAAGCCCAGCAGCGCTGAATCGATTCTCCACATTCTTTAGCGAGTGCGTGTGCGGCAGCCACGACTAGAGCGGTGCTCATACATTGTACACTTGTAACTGGGCGGTTCCTACTCCTATGTATGTATGTACGATTTTCCAACACCCATCCACGCCCCATTCGCCCTGTCTAATACGATAAAGGTAAGTAGGTAAATGTTGGTGTTTTTCTCTTTGTTTTTTAGTGACTTTTAGTGCTAACACATATGAAGATAAACAACTAAATAGGTACTACGTATTTAAACTATGTTTTTGACCTCAAGAAGTACATATGATATGCAGCAAAAAAAATTATCGGCGCTAGTGCCCATTTTTTGCTCCAGACACCCCCTCCCCCAGTGTCACCCCCCCCCCCTCCACTCGACTAGACCCCAGGTATGGCGGTTCCTGGACACCTACTTGCGTGCTTGAGCGTGATCGCCTTCAGCATGGCAAAGGTGACCATGAGACAGTAGAGAATGAAGCGCCGATGACCCTCTCTCTTTCTGCAGCAGGCGCGGGTCAGCTCTTTCAGGCGTTGCAACACGTTTCTGCCGACTCCATGCGCTGACGCGGCCGTTGTGCTCCGCTTGCTTCGGTGATCTTCCAGACGAAACGTTTGAAAAAAGCCAGCGGCCACCAGAAAAGTGCTAATCAAGACTGCTCTCTGAATGGAGCCCTGACCGAACAGCTGCAGTCCAATTGCGAGTGAGATTCCTTGGCCGGCAATATTCGCGTAGATGTTCAACAGAATCAGCCTCGCGTAGAGATGTGCGGACTGGCCGTGGTGACGCATGTCGTCCACTGCGTACTTTACAAAAAGTGGCTTGCACGACCTAATGAGAGCAGAAATTTATTAAAGGACGTGACTAAGGTGCAAGCGGACACGCACGCACTCACGCACGCACGCACGCACGCACGCACGCACGCACGCACGCACGCACGCACGCACGCACGCACGCACGCACGCACGCACGCACGCACGCACGAACAGATGTTTACCTGAAAAGGCCCTGCACTGAACTGATGGCGTAAAAGAACCACAGAGGAAGCGCCAAGAAAAGGCAGAAATACAGCGAGTACAGATAGTACACCGTGATTCCAACTCCCATTGAGAACAGAAGAACAGCTTTTGCGCCCAATTCATCGGCATATGCCCCTGAACAATCTGGTGAACTACACAACTGCTCAATTACCTATGTACATGTGTAGCTACTGCTCGAACACTTTTCAATGGAGACATGCGACACTGTCATTTCTACCTCCCCTAATCCAAGTCACCGATTTATACCTAGGACGTGTAATTATAGGAAGGGGGGGGCTAATAATAGGGTTTACGGTACCCTCTCTCCACAACCACAGGGCTGAAGCGGTTTCAGGTACATAGGGTACGCTTCCCCAAACAATCATCCCCTCCCTTTATATGACGAATTTTTATATGGCATGACGAGTGGGCGGCACATGTGCACTTGTGTGTTTAGTTTACACTATGTATCGTAAATCCTCCAATAGTGCCTCTCTCTCTCCAATAGTGCCTGCGGGGGCAAGAAGTACCATACATTGTACGATTTGCGTTATACAGGGACACAAATCAAGCAGTAGTTACGTTTATGTGTTGCGTACGCAGCCACACCCACAGCTATACACACCCAATACTGAATGACATCTCAGCTATACATTGAAAACTGATAATCACCTAAAAGGAACGCTATTCCCCTGCAATAGTACCACCGGCTATTGGAGGCGTATGCCTCTTTTGGCGGAAGTATTGGAGGAGTATGCCCGAAAGTGCTGCGCCTTTGGCAGTGTCCAAAGAAAAAGACGAACCGAGTAAGGGGCTGACGAGGAGGCAGGGCAGAGCGGCGAGGTCCTCGAACTGGAGGAGGGTGGCGACCTCCAGCAGGGCCTCCTCCTCCAGCGCCGCCCTCGTCCTGTTGCCGTCCGTGGCGTCAGCCGAAGAGAGGACCTTCTGCTCGAGGCCCCTGTAGAGGAAGGGCTGCAAAACCTCACGCAACTCGGGGATTCATCTTAACAGGGCTGTTGCTGTTGCATGAGGGGTGCGCATGGCTCACGCACGAGACTTGCATGCATTTCATATGGGTAGTTGGTGCATGCATGCTCAAACACCTTGGGTAGATTCGATCTGTGCTTTCTGATACTTTCGAATTACATACGATATCTTCAACTCGCAGATTTACTCACCCTTTATTTGCACACCTCATTTACGTATCGTAAATCCTCCAATTCTTCTCCTGGGGCAAAAAGTACGATACGATTTGCGTGATACAGGGACGCAATTCAAGCAGTAGTTTTAAACTTATGTATAAGTGGTGTGTACACAGCTGCACACCCATCAATGAATGGCATTGCAGGTACTTTGAACTATCACTTAAGAAACGCAGTATAATTCCAAGTGTAGTGCCCCCAGACAAAGAGAGGTTGAAAGTATAGTTCCCAAGGGACCATTGGAGGACTTACGGTACGTACTTAACAAACCCTCCCAAGTCCCAATTGCCCGTCCCCTCATCAGCTACGGTAGTTTTTTTTTTAATTTGCCCACATTTCGCTACTTCGAGAGTTTATGGCACGTATACCTATGTGTGCTGCTCGCTCTGTAGTGACTCACGTTGACGACATCGTTCGTGGCCGAGTAGACGACGTTGAGCCACTCCACGTTCAGACGGCTCCACAGCACCAGCGCCAGCGCTCGCATCTTGAAACGTTCGTTTTCTAAGCATTGGAATCGGTACTACTGATTCAGCAGAATGTGTGCAGGGGCGTTCGCTAAGTGGGCTAAGAGGGTGGGCGCTAGTTTTTTTTAAGTACCGTCTCGTAGGTAGGTATTATTATTTTTTTTTCAGGAGGCGCAGATTTACAAAGGAATTGCAAGAAATTACCTACAGAATGACAAAGTCGGTAATTTCGGCAGCGAAATTTGCCCTTTTCTTATTCCCATTTAAACAGTGACCTCTGCAGGAGAAAACCATAGCCCCACGGGCCCACTACAACCATAGTGCCATTTGGGCCCCTCGGGAGGATTTACGGTACTATTTTGCTTGAAAAAAAGGCGAAGCAATTAAAATTGTCAGCAAACGAATCGCATATGCTGAAGGGTTGTTTGAAGGCATCAGCCATATGTACATGTACTGGCTCTGGCCAGGTGGGGGGGGGTGTGGGGGTGGGGGGGTAAATGGCTCTTCTTGGTATGTGGTGTCATGAGGGTCCCTGGTACAAAAAGTGGGGGTTAGATGAATTTGTTGAAAAAAGTCAGGTCGAATAGCAATTTTTCTTTTAAACGACTGCGTAAATACTGTTATTCAGCTGTGTTATGATCGAAGCACTAACAAATTCAGTCACGATTAAAAAAAAACAACCAACATTTAGTCACATTTAAGGTAGCGTGTACCTACGTACCGCCGCTGGCGCTGATAGATGACAATCCACAATGCACACGTAACGTGGGCGTAACGTAATGTTCGGTTCTACACGGCGCGTGCATAACATACATACGATTGAGGCCGATGTAAAGTGAGGCTGCTGCGCACACGTCACCGCGCACTCCATCACGTCTGTATTTTTCACAGGGACGCGCGGGGTTGACTATAGTCCTGCGGTCTGCGTCCTACACTGCGTGGCTGCTACGCCCCCATCGGCGAAGCAGAGCAGTCGGTTACTGAACTGACATGCTCGGTGTGCATTGAGTTCGTCGGAGGGCGCGGGGGGGGGGGGGGGTCTTCGCGACCGCGGTGGTTGTAAAGCATTTGTAATTTCTGAGCAACATTCAACGATGTTGCCTCTGTTCCGAGCTCAGCATTGCTAATTTAGAAAACTAAAATCTGCACTGCTCAAAAAGTTGCACTCGCACAAATACAGTAGCGCTACAGGCAAAATTGTTAACGCCAGAAATAGCGACCAATGACAAGACAATCTCGCATGCCTGAACGGATAGGGCCACCTCTCGGCATGGAACAAAGAATGTACAGGGTGGCCCGCCGATCCGTGTCCAACTTTAATCGCTCGCCATTCCTCCGTCCGCTGGCCGATTTTCCCCAAATTTTAACACGTGGTGCTGCAAACCTTTACTTGGATATGTACAAAGTTTTAGCAGTTTCCAAAACAGGATATAAAAGTTGTGCGCACTTACCCTTACCCATATCGTTTTTTACGGTAACGCGCGAAAATAATTCATTTGGGAGCGCGCCCTTTAAAAGGAGGTGGCCGAAAGTTTGTCGCTCTCTCTTGAGCAAAGAATTAATGCTGTAAAACTTTATTACGAGACAAAAGAGGCGAGGGAAACAGCCAGACAGCTGAAGAAACTGTTCCCTGATTTGCCTCATTTGACGCCCGTCGAATTTTCCGTTTTGGGGATCCTCAAAGACATTGTTTACTCGCAGCGCTGCTCAAGCGTCGAAGAGCTGAAGAAAGCGATAGAAAACGCGTTCGCCCACTTCGACGCTGACTTATGCTCGAGAATCTGTCGTTCTGTCGCGGAACGTTGCGAAAAGTGCATCGCTGTGGCGGGCGGTAACTTTGAATACCGGTGATTCGGCGCACAGTCAAATAAAACGTTATTACTTTGGCGGATGTTCATGAAACTTTATACGTATCTTAGCAAAGGTTTGTAGCACCACGTGTTAAAATTTGGGGAAAATCGGCCGGCGGATGGAGGAATGGCAAGCGATTAAAGTTGGACACGGATCGGCGGGCCACCCTGTATGAGTGCGTGCATGCGTGCCGGTAGTAAGTTGCGCGTACGCTTCAACCTGTAATTTCATATGTAACGCTACGCGTTACACGTAATTAATATGTATAGTTTCGGTATACACCGAAACGGATTTGGCGCCAAAAATGTGCAGAGACGGTGGCAGTGGATTGGCGTTGACGGTTGTCTGAGACGTTGCAGCTGCCCACAATGCAATGCTGAGGCAGGGTTAGCGGCTGCTCTCCACAAGGAGTTCAGATTGTATTACATGCCAGTTGGCTCACGCAACTTATCAGGGATGGCGATGGCCAGTGGGGGGGGGAGGGGGGTTCTCCCGCAAAAAAGCGGGATGGCTATGGCCAGTGGGGGTACCCCCCCCCCCCCGGAGCCCACCTATGGCTTTAGAGACCCAACCTACCGACAGAAACGAGAGCATACTCATTCAGCGCAGAGAGCTAGCCAATCTCTCAAGTGTGGCTGGCCTTTACTGCGGGCGTCCTCCTCCATTTTTATGGCTACATAATTTTTATTATTTTCAGCTTTTTAGTTCAAGGAATTCTCGCAATCTTTCATGAACTTTAGATTTAGATTTTGCTCACTTACCTTTTATATACTACACCTATGCAAACCCCCCACGTCCCCAACCCAAAGGGTTTTCCTGTCCCGCGACCAGGGCCGATTCGCTTGGGTACGTGTTTTTACTGGTCATAAATCATTGAAATAAGGACACCCCTTCTGCTGCCGCCGAAACGTCACCCTCACCGGCTCGGTTCATGGTCCGTTTCTCTGGGGAAGGACGTTGGTCGTGTCGCTTCTTTCGCGGGCTTTTGACGGGCGTCGACTCCGCCAAAGGGGAAGGGGGGCCGTCGACGTCGAACTGCGAGGAGGCAGCTGCATACACGACGGTTTCTTCTCTACCAACAGTAGCAATATTGCCGTCGTCACCCCCGCCCCACCCCCCTCGCTAACTGGAGGCGGGAACAGTGATCTGTTGCACCTGTTGCATCTGTTGCATCTGTTGCATATTTTAGAAATTGCCGACCGCATGTTTGCGATGCTCAATTCCCAGTGGGACACCGTGGGACACAGCGGGATCACCGTATCCTTCGCCGAATAGCGTGTTTTTCTGTATTCAAATGCAACTGCATCGCATCACAGTCGCGGAAACAAGCAAAATACGAAGCGCAAGATCGAGATCGAAGTTTGGGGCAGGGACGATGTGCGCGAGATCCTACAAGAAATGCGGAGCGGCACATCAGCGCGAACGCCTCGCTCAGCGGCTGAAGAAATTAGCGTGCGGCAGTCGCAGTCACCAATAATTTTTGTAAATGTTTGCCAAAACTTCTTGTTGTCTAGGAGCTGACTGGACACACTGTCAGCAAAAGCGCGGTGGATAGGCGCGTGCGAGATGCCGAGGTTGGCAAAGCGTTCGGAAAGCGCTCAACCACTGACCCGCGACCGCAGTCGACCCCGTCGGCGCTCGCGCTCGGCAGCGGCGTCGACCCTGCTTCGTCTGTCGGCACGCGACCGCAGTCGAACCGGTCGGCGCTCGCGCTCGGCAGCGGCGTCGACCCTGCTTCGTCTGTCGGCACGCGACCGCAGTCGACCCCGTCGGCGCTCGCGCTCGGCAGCGGCGTCGACCCTGCTTCGTCTGTCGGCACGCGACCGCAGTCGAACCCGTCGGCGCTCGGCAGTGGCGTCGACCCTGCTTCGTCTGTCGGCGCGTTGCTTTGTCACTGAATTGTAGGTTTGACGCGAACTTGAACAAGGTGGGCGTTGCAGTGGACGTGCCCAAGCAGTTGGACGTCGCGCCCTTCGTCAACGCCGCTGTCGCGCAGCAAGGGCCGCTGCCCACCAAGTACCGACTGCGAAGCGTCGTCGTGAGTGCGCGCTCATTTCGCGTTGAGTGACATTCACCACAGCTGCTGGTTTGTTGTGTAGTACCACTGGGGGGCCAGCGTCGACAGCGGCCACTACACGACGGACTGCTTGGTCGACGCGCTGGGCTCCTGGTGACGGCTCAACGACAACAGCGTCGTGCAGCTTGGCGCCGCCGACAACAACCGACTGGGCCGCCTTCGACAGTCAGGGCGCCTACCTGCTGTTCTACGACCGGCAGACGTGGTGACACTTGATCTCATGCGCCTCGTTCACATTAAACATCTTTTTATGCGAGTCTCGTGAGCATTTATTCGCGTAAGAAGGTGCATTTGCGTGTCATCGTCGCCGCCGCCGCAAGGTGCGCCGCATACAGACAACGCCATTGCCCGAGGAATTTTGTATATATTCCGTATATTTTGCACGTATTTATCTATACCAACTTCTACGATTAGCACGTGGCACGTAGTACTCGTATTTGAATTGGGTTGTACCGTACTTGCAATTGAGCATCGTTTGTTTCCAATTGAGCTCCGTTAACGCACCTTGCCGACAAGTTCGCCTTTTTACTAATCACGCTGTCACTTTCACCTATTCATGCGATACTACTTTTCCGTTATTCGGATCATACGGTTCACCATGTCTGAAAGAGAGGAGCAGAAAGGCAAGGAGGCTAAAAACATTGGCTTTGTTTCGCTTTGGCTCCAGAATGCACGCACAAGTACGCACGCACGCACGCCCGCACGCGCACACGCATGCATGCATGGCCCCACACTCATGCACGCACGCTGGTGACGTATGTAAAAGTGTTCGCTATGTAAAAGTGTTCGCGTACACTTCACTTCTAATGCACACTGTTATGTAAAAGTGTTCGCGTCTATGTAATTCTGCTCCATCTCGAGAGTGCTTCTGAGCTTCGACTGCATTTAAACAAACCAATCAAACAGCGACCGTGTCATGCTACGTGTTGCGACTGCTGGCTACAGTAATGACATAATGACTGTGTCCACAACTATTGAGCAGACTCAAACTTTGGGCACGATGCCGAACGACGCTGATGTTGTCGACGTAGGGTAAAGCATGCAGGTTTTAAAATTGCTACCTAGCGTAGCGAGCACTGTGGCCATGTCGAGCACTGTGGATCTTTATGCTCGGTGGGAAAGGCATACAATTTTTTGATGTGACGGATCTGCTTGATGGGGTATGTGTGCACCACCTGAGTTGCGCGGCTTTGCCCAGGCTACATGTTACCTGATCTTGCCATGTTTAACAGCAATAGCAGTATACAGATGTAGAATCGATGCAGACACACTGCGCCCCCACTCACACAAAGCAATTAGTTGCAGCAGAAGTGTACACTGCACGCCCCATAGGATGTCGCAGAGGAAACATACTGAAATGGACGCGAACACTTTTACATAAACTGTGCGTATTGGCTATGTAGACGTGCACGCGAATACTTTTACATAGCGAACACTTTTACATACGACACCGGCACACGCGCGCGCACGCACGCGCGCTCGCACGCACGCCCGCGCTTACACAAAATCCTAAGCTTTAGCCTGAGCCTACGCCAAACCTAAGCCTAAGCTACGAGATAGCCATCCTATGTTTTAGTTTGTATGCCCTCCCTTTGCCACCCTGCAGCTCCGTTTTAGACATCGTATACCGTATGTCCGAATAAGGAGAAATTAGTATAGCATAAATGGGTGAAAGTGACAGCATGATTAGTAGAAGGGCACAAGTTCCTTCCACAGAACGTTTTAGAAGGCGAAAGGGCGGCGCGGGGCGGCCGATGCACAACCGGAGGAAGTCCATTCCTGTTTGTACAGATTTAACGGTTTATGGCGCCTCCTCGGTCGTTCTTGTTCCTGTTTGCGGGATTTTGCCTCAGTTGCGCCTGTTTCTGCTACGCTGCGCGTCAGTACGCGACGCGGGGCGGAGGCGGCGAGGCTGCTGCCGCCCCCTCAACAGTCAGTCAGAGTCATTTGCTCTTAAGGAAAAATTTGCAGGCGGCTGCAAAAAAAGGAGAAT